>JBBGZY010002185.1:0-65000 GCA_037952925.1 Lithobates clamitans | reverse complement strand
TACGTGGCATTAGACTTTGGTGGACTCTCCATACTCGCAGTCACTTGTGCACTCATTGGACCAGTGTTGCTAGGGACAAAACCAGCCCTCCTTCTTCTTGGCAAACTCTGTTCAGGCACGTATGGCACTCGTTCGGGTGGTAACAACCCCTCCAGCCACAGAGCTCTATCTATCATCTCAGCCATCCTTGCCTCTTTTAGGAGCTTTGACTGCCCCATACTCACAGTCACTCCAGAATAACTTTTCAACACAGTTCAGCAACAAATTTGAGCACTGTCTCTTTACGGCTAGTTGCCTTTCTCTTGCAGATTCTCCTCACCTGCACACCCAGATTATGCAGTCTCATGCATCAAAACACAGTTCATATAACAGATGGACTTACTTGATTGTAGGGATCTCAGATTGTGCCCAAAGCACTTCTCCACCACATGTAAAGGACTAGCGTCAAATGTAGAGCTGTAAGGACACCCCCACTCGCTGGTTCTTCTTTTTAAGGGCTTTGTTTGCCCATTTTTATTAAAAGCAAGTTCAGCAAACAAACATACAGTCAGGTCCATAAATATTGGGACATCGACACAATTCTAATCTTTTTGGCTCTATACATCACCACAATGGATTTGAAATGAAACGAACACAATGTGCTTTAACTGCAGACTTTCAGCTTTAATTTGAGTATTTACATCCAAATCAGGTGAACGGTGTAGGAATTACAACAGTTTGTATATGTGCCTCCCACTTTTTAAGGGACCAAAAGTAATGGGACAATTGGCTGCTCAGCTGTTCCATGGCCAGGTGTGTGTTATTCCCTCATTATCCCATTTACAAGGAGCAGATAAAAGGTCCAGAGTTCATTTCAAGAGTGCTATTTGCATTTGGAAACTGTTGCTGTCAACTCTCAATATGAGATCCAAAGAGCTGTCACTATCAGTGAAGCAAGCCATCATTAGGCTGAAAAAACAAAACAAACCAATCAGAGAGATAGCAAAAACATTAGGTGTGGCCAAATCAACTGTTTGGAACATCCTTAAAAAGAACGCACTGGTGAGCTCAGCAACACCAAAAGACCCGGAAGACCACAGAAAACAACTGTGGTGGATGACCGAAGAATTCTTTCCCTGGTTTAGAAAACGCCCTTCACAACAGTTGGCCAGATCAAGAACACTCTCCAGGAGGTAGGTGTATGTGTGTCAAAGTCAACAATCAAGAGAAGATTTCACCAGAGTGAATACAGAGGGTTCACCACAAGATGTAAACCATTGGTGAGCCTCAAAAACAGAAAGGCCAGATTAGAGTTTGCCAAACAACATTTAAAAAAGCCTTCACAGTTTTGGAACAACATCCTATGGACAGATGAGACCAAGATCAACTTGTACCAGAGTGATGGGAAGAATAGAGTATGGAGAAGGAAAGGAACTGCTCATGATCCAAAGCATACCACCTCATCAGTGAAGCATGGTGGTGGTAGTGTCATGGCGTGGGACTGTATGGCTGTCAATGGAACTGGTTCTCTTGTATTTATTGAAGATGTGACTGCTGACAAAAGCAGCAGGATGAATTCTGAAGTGTTTCGGGCAATATTATCTGATCATTTTCAGCAAAATGCTTCAGAACTCATTGTACGGCGCTTCACAGTGCAGATGGACAATGACCCGAAGCATACTGCGAAAGCAACCAAAGTTTTTTTTTTAAGGGTAAGAAGTGGAATATTATGCAATGGCCAAGTCAATCACCTTACCTGAATCCGATTGAGCATGCATTTTACTTGCTGAAGACAAAACTGAAAGGAAAATGCCCCAAGAACAAGCAGGAACTGAAGACAGTTGCAGTAGAGGCCTGGCAGAGCATCACGAGGGATGAAACCTAGCATCTGGTGATGTCTATGCGTTCCAGACTTCAGGCTGTAATTGACTGCAAAGGATTTGCAACCAAGTATTAAAAAGTGAAAGTTTGATGGATAATTGTTAATCTGTCCCATTACTTTTGGTCCCTTAAAAAGTGTGAGGCACATATACAAACTGTTGTAATTCCTACACCGTTCACCTGATTTGGATATAAATACCCTCAAATTAAAGCTGAAAGTCTGCAGTTAAAGCACATCTTGTTCGTTTCATTTCAAATCCATTGTGGTGGTGTATAGAGCCAAAAAAGATTAGAATTGTGTCGATGTCCCAATATTTATGGACCTGACTGTAGGTTTCCCTCGCAGGGGTTTTCAGCATTCCTTTTTCCATCAACAAAATGACATTCAGCCTAGATGGCTCTCACTTGCATCACTGCTGCTCTGGCCTTACACTCCAGGCCCTTGT
The DNA here is from genome assembly GCA_037952925.1 of Lithobates clamitans. Lineage (NCBI taxonomy): Eukaryota > Metazoa > Chordata > Amphibia > Anura > Ranidae > Lithobates > Lithobates clamitans. The sequence goes on along the minus strand of JBBGZY010002185.1, from coordinate 62,694 downwards.
CTGTCTCGTACAGACTGTTTGTTTCACCAACCACCTTGGTGCATATAGCTAGCAGCCTCTTGCTGCACTGGCTCCCACGTTCAGCCCTCCTGACTCCTGGTGCTCAGACTTCCTATCTGCCGGGGTGGAGCCCAGAACCATGGTCAGGTTACTATCAAAAGCCGAGCACACACCTGACCAATCAGTATGCTGTCTGTTCCCAAAATCAGGACCCAGGACTAGGGATTTCATCCCACCGGGATTCCTCAGAAACCCCCGAGCTTCAGGTCCCAAAGTGGACTTGCAAAACACTGAGGAAACTGAAAGACCAGTTTCCTCTTCATGTTACAAGCTCCCTGGAGCCCCTCAACCCGGTTGAGAATTCTGGGTCACAACCTCCTTCTAGACCCTGGCAGGGCAATGCTCTGCCACAATAAAGTAGCTGAAGTAATAAGACCATTTAAAGGCTGCCAGCCTACCAGACCAAGACAGCTCCGTCCTCGTTAGATCCTGCAGTTTAGAGTGGAGAGGATTCAAGAAGGGTAAGTAGTTTGCTGCAACCAGTAGATCAACGTCAGACGTTAGTGCGATTCCTAGGTATTTAATGACATCATCTTGCCATGAATAAGGGAAGGTCTGTTTTTTAGTTTGTTTTATAGGGTTGGGAACTCTTATGCCCTGTACACACGGTCAGACATTCCGACAACAAAATCCATGGATTTTTTCTGACGGATGTTGGCTCAAAATTGTCTTGCATACACACGGCCACACATAGTTGTTGGAAAATCTGAACGTAGTGACGTAAAACACGTACGTCGGGACTATAAACGGGGCAGTAGCCAATGGCTTTCGTCTCTTAATTTTATTCTGAGCATGCGTGGCACTTTGTGCGTCGGATTTGTGTACACACGATCGGAATTTCCGACAACTGATCTTGTTGTTGGAAAATTTTATAGCAAGCTCTCAAACTTTGTGTGTCCGAAATTCCTATGGAAAATGTGTGATGGAGCCCGACAACAAGGTCCTATCACACATTTTCGATTGGAAAATCCTATCGTGTGTACAGGGCATTAGACTCAATATATTCGATTTAGATTTATTCACTTTATATTAGGATATGCTATTAAACAATTTCAAGGTCGAATGTACCAAAGCCAGGTAAGTTTCAACATTGGTTAGCATCAGAATGATATCATCTGCGAAAAGGCTAATGACATGATTAGAGTTATGAATTTGAAATCCTGAAATCTGTGGATGTAGGATGCTGCTGGTTCCATCAATAGATTCAAAGTTAAGGGTGAGAGGGGGCATCCCTGATGTGTACCTTTTTAGTAATTGAGAATGGTGTTGAAAGCATTCCTGATGAGTAAACCTGGGCTGAGGGATTTGAATAGAGCACCATTATAGCTGTGAATATTTGGCCTGAGAATGCAAAGGCTGACAGAACATGAGCCAGATAATCCCAATGGATTCTATAAAATGCCTGCTCTGCGTCCAGTGCAAGGAGCAGAGAAGGAGTTCTTTGCAATTTTTGCCATGTTAATTATATTGATCAGTTGGTAGCATCAGTTGTCTGGCATCCCTTGGTAAAGCCCAGACTGATCTTTGTGCATGAGGAGAGGTAGTATGTCAATCAGATCATTGTTTGAGAGGAAAATGGGTCTAAAATTCTGGGGTGATGTGGGGTCCTTTCCTGGCTTGGGTAATGTTATGATCATAGCTTTAAACATTTCAGATGGGAAGGGGTGAAAAGACAGCTGCTGCATTGTAAATTTTTACCATGTCAGTTATTAAAATATTTTTAAAAGACTTATAGTATTCCCCTTTTAAATCCGTCACGACCTGGTGATTTATTGCTTGGTAATGAATCTATAACTCTCTGAATTTCAAGTGACGTAAATGGGGAGTTTAGTGTTAAGAGTTGCTCTTGAGAAATTTGTAGGAGTTTAAATTTGTGTAGGAACGCTTTAAATAAATCCTCCTTCGGCTGTATGGTGTTGGGGTCTTTATTTAAGTTTTATAGTGAGCTGTAATACTGGCTAAACATATCAGCTATTGCTTGTGGGTGGTATATTTTGGTTTTGGTAGATGAATGGTAAAAAAAGGGGATCTTAGTTTTTAACCTCTGGCCCTTTAACTTATATGCTAACAATTTCCCTGCTCGGTCACCCTGGGCATAATATGTCATATTCAGTCTGTTATGCCGTGTACACACGGCTGGACTTTTCGTCGGACTGAACTCTAAAGGACTTTTCGACCGAGTTCCGCCGAAACGGACTTGCCTACACACGATCACACCAAAGTCTGACCGTATAGTACGCAGTGACATACACCAGGTCCGATGAGACTATAAAACGGAAGTTCAATAGCTCATGCGCCACCCTTTGGGCTCCTTCTGCTAATTTCGTGTTTACCTCGTGTTAGTAGAAGTTTGGTGAGAGACGATTCGTGCTTTTCAGACTCGTGTTTTTCAGATCGTTTAACTGTTGTTCAGTTTGTGCTTGTGAGGTTTATATCTGCTTTTCAATGCGTGTAGTCAGTTCCCATTGGTTTATTCTGTGTGTTCTTGTCCGCTCGTTGCTGATTTACAGTTCGCTTCTCACAGGCCTTGCTGTTCTTCAATGAGTTCTGTTAAGTTCGTTCTGACCAGCCGACAATTTTGAAGCCATGTTGCATGTACGTACTCAACATAGAGTTCGTGCTTTGCTTGGGCTTGCTGTTGTTGGAGCAGAGGCTAGTCGCCACATTGTGTTGCTTGGCGACTGGGAGAAGTTTGCAGGACCTCAAGTTCTCGACAGGCATCTCCCCCCAGGCTCTGGGGATCATTATCCCAGAGACCTGTTCTGCTATCATTCAGGTCCTGCAGAAGGACTATATGAAGGTAAGATTTATTCTTTAACATCACATTTTATTGTATTTAATGTTTGCTAATGTATTGTATTTCTTTCCTCAATCCCTAACGATTGCAATATGCTGTGAATGTCCCCCTTTGTCCTCATGCATGCTGTAATCTTTTAATGCTCCTTTTTGTCCTTCATGCATATTTGCCTTCACGAACCTCCTCAGCATGCTATGCTGGGCCCATATCCACCTAGTCTAGTCAGTTAACAATGTATTTTGTCAGCTCCATTGTAGTGCTTTAGCCTAAACACCCCCTAAAAATGTGTCCAAATGGTCTGTATGTCCTTAAATTAATTTATAAGCCCCCCCAAAATGTGTCCAAATAGTCTGTGTGTCCTTAAATAATTTAGAAACCCCCCCCCCCTCCTAAATTTTATCAATGGGCCATCAGAGGGGGTGAGTAATCTGATAAGTGGGCCTTTTATATTTTAGACTTTAAATTAATACTTAAAATAAATGTTATACTGATGTTGGGCAAGAATGTTTTTTGTGTAATGTGCTTGCAATGTTATGTGCAAAAGTTCTTATATTTTTCTTTTTCTTGTTTGACTCCCCAGTTTTCTTCAACGCCACAGGTATGGCAGACTGTGGCATCCCATTTTGCCACCAGTTGGAACTTTCCCAACTGTGAAGGGGCTATAGATGGGAAGCAAGTCCACATCGTGCCGCCACCCCATTCGGGGCCATACTATTTTAACTATAAGGGGTTTCATAGTATTGTGTTAATGGCGGTGGTGTCGGCACAATATGAATTTCTGTATGTGGATGTGGGGAAGAATGGCCGGATGTCGGATGGAGGAGTCTTCGCCCAGACAGAGCTCTACCAGCGTCTCCAGAGTGCTGGCCTGGGATTGCCACCTGATGGGTATAACGTGGAAGGACTCCTCTTTGTCTTAATTGAAGCCTTCGGTCTGGGCGAGCACCTGATGCGGCCATTCCCCCAAGGGACCCTCACCCTGGAGAGGAAGATTTTTAACTACCGGCTGGCCAGAGCGAGAAGAGTTGTGGAGAATGCTTTCGTGATAATGGCCAGCCGGTTCCGCCTGTTTCTGATAGCAATCCATATGGCAGAATACAAACTTAATCATATCGTCCTAACATGTTGCATCCTGCACAATTTTTAAAGAAAAAATTCAAGAAATTATCTTGCATCAGTTGGGCCTGAGGCTGAATTCTTCCAGGGAATCCCCTGACGGGCCTGGATACTGGCCGTACTGGCTTGGCCCCCCAACGCGCCCATGAAGTTTGGGATAAATATGTTAATTTTTTTACGGGTAGGGGGGCCATTGCAATGCCAGACAATGTCTAATTTTTATTAAAAAAAAAAAAGATCCGATAAAATCTATACATTTATTTATTGCTTGCGTTTCTTTTTTGGCTGTCTCCTACGTACTCCTAGTGCACTTGTAGTGCCAAGTGTATTTTTCTTTAGTAAAAAAAGCCCCACTGTCACTGTAAACACCAAATAACTTACAAAAGTGGTATTGAGCATTAAAAGAAGCCACACATTGTTGTTTAGCAAACTTTTTAATCTGTGCACATTCACATGTGCATTTATAAAAATGTATTTTAAAATATATATTTATTTTTTACCAATTATTTTTTTTTTTTTTTTACAAACGGGAATTTTTCAAACATAACATATACACAACTCTGGAACTTACAAAGTTCAACATTGAAAAACTGAAGGCAATATCAGACATTATAGTGTCAAAAATGTATCGATATTGCCTTCATCAGATGGGGTGATGTCACCCCTGTAAAAGCCAAATTTTGAAGATGCACACAAATTGAGATTCCAAATGGGTAATGTCAACATGTGCTATCTCCCATCATGGGGGATCAATGGATGTGTTTTGTAGGTGCAGTCCCTTCCTCTCACCTACTAGCGTTATGAGGAAGGGGTTGCACCCACAAAAAGCGTACATTGAGATCCCCTGATGGCAGATAGCACATGTTGACACACCGTGTGCATCTTCAAAATTTGGCTTTTAAAAAGTAAAAGCACAGAATGTGCTCATCTAAAAAGGAAATGAAGAACATGATCGATTTTTGTTTTAAGGAAAAAAGGGATTAGATTCTCCCCAAAACATTGATCATGTTCTTCATTTCCTGCTGCATATTGTCGAGGCTATTGCGCATGGCATCAGTCTCCCCATTCCAGCCCATGATCTGGCCAATCAGTCTTTGCGTGCTGTCACTTGTAAATGGTTCCCCTTCCACAACCAGCACATCACCTAAATTTGATGAAAAAACATATATTTAGAAATATGCAGGCATACATAGATTACCTGAAGCTGCGGTGTCAGACACTCACCTGGTGGGGTGCACATCTCACCCACTTCTTCCACCTCTTCTTCCTCCACATCCTCGGGGGTGGGGGGGTAACTTCCCATTCAGGCCGGCGAGGTCGTGGGTCCCTGGGATCTTGCTGTCTGAGTCTTTTCTCCCCTATGAGAATTAAACAAAAGGTATACTTAGCACACAGATATTTGAGTCCAGAAATAGGAATATGAAACATTGCTTAGAAGTGGTGTACAATTGTCTGTTTGGGAAGAGATCCAAGTTGAAGACATGATTAAAATTCCCTTTTAAACAAACTGCAATACTTACCTTTTTTGGTCAGGTTTCACAGATGGAGTGTATCCCCTGGAGCCCCTGTGTGGGTTACCCTAAAAAATGTTCTCTGGTGTCCCACACTAGTGCTCCTTAATCCAGATGAGTAAATAGCTGCCAAGTGTTCTCTCCTTAACATTCCACTGAATGAAGTTTGCTATTCATTCTAGTTTCAAAGACATCTAGACAACAATGTCCTAAACTTCTTTTAATAAGACAAATTACCAAGAACAAAATGTTGTTTAAACCCTGTAGCAACTAAATACACTGTATATATTTTCAAACGATGTTTCCTACGAACGATTACTGTGTCCACGAACATGAAAGTAGCCATTTAAAATTGTACAGTAAAGAAAAGCACATGGAGCAGCATGCAAGTTAATAATCAGAATAGGAACACATGACAAGTACTTACTTTTTTGAAGCACTTTCTTTATTCTTCTGTACTGATCTGGCTCCCTCAGTTTAAGGTTTCCTCAACTGGTCTTTGGAGAGTCGTACCCCAAATTTCTGCTGCAGGGTCTTCACAACTGTCACGGAACGTCCCACACTCCGCTTGAGTGCTTCCGTCATATACCGCTTCCTAAGTTCTGGAACACGAGTTCAATGGATCTGGCTATAGGAACCCCAAGAACTAGACAACACCAGTCTTGGAGTACATCAGAACTAACCTTTATTTGAGATATCACACACATTTATACACCAGGCTGACTCAAAGCTAACCTAATTAACATGAGCTAATTATCTCATCCTTTATACAGCCTATACTTAATTAAAAGTCCGCGCTTAGGAAAAAAGACTATTTAAAAGGGCTGCAGCCTCCCCTTAATTAATTCCTAATTAGGAATTAATTGAAAGTGTGTAATAAAGAGATATGAGGAATTGGCGCTGCCCTATTGACAGTAAGAAATAATTAATATAAAATCCTAATAGGTGAATGTGCACATCTTCTGTGTTGTGTAAATAAATATTACAGTAGGTGGGTTGGGTTTACACTTGCTCTACTTCCAATGTGGACCTTTTACATAGGCAATAAACCAAATTAAACGAAAAATATACAAAAAATAATTAATAATATTGTGAAAATTTTTTTTAGTAAATAGGCTCCTATTGAAAATATATACGGGGTCCGTGAAATAACACACTGTTTAGGGGCTACCGGCACCCGTATGGGGTTACCACATATCCCCACTAAATATGGTGATTAAAGTGCACTGTGCATAGAGTGAACAAAAGTGCAAAAAACTCCTATATTGCAATATATTAAATGACCTCAAATTTCATATATAAAAAAAAAAAAATTATATATATATATAATATATAGGAAACCAAACAATTAACACTCATATTAAAGACAGCGAGTGTGAATACATCATCTGTAAGACAGTCCCTATAATGGAATAAAATGTCTATTATGTAGAGACAGGAACAGTTGAGGACATCAAGATCGGTTGGCATGCATTCAGAGATGCTCAAGGGGTGATATAAGGTGACTTCCGTGCAAGTAGAAGCTGGTGACTCCAAGTGCTCCCCCACTCACCAGAATCCGTCACCCCCAAGGGGGTATTAGGCAGAGGAGTGGGTGTCTTTTGGGTAGCTACCTCTGATGGATGTCCCTTTTAGGCTTCACTGCACCATGAGTTGCTTCCGTTTAGACCAATAATGTGGGTCCCTTTGTGCTGATCCAGACCCGGGTACCTCCGCTACTATCCACCTCCGTGTTGCTAAATCCTCCTCACGCAAAGAAATAGACAGGGGGCTTGCATAGTGAAGTACGTCCGGTTTATTAAAAGTAAAAAGTACAGTAAAAGCGTGACAAACGTTTGCAGTCGCGGCTGTAAGCTAAGGATGGGATCGGGACAAAGATTCGAACATGCGTCCCACCTTGCGTTCCAGCCGACTCTTCCGGGTATGAAGTGTGAGCGTGACTCCGCCTTACGCGTTTCGTCATCAGACGTTCTCAAAGACGGTGTTGACGCTTCACACAAAGATATAGTCCTTCCGGCTCCATCGAACCTCCCCTATTTATGTAAATTCCACTCGGGGGCTGTGTGTTAATAACAGAGCCGCAGGTCTATACAATCATTGCAACAATATGCCGTCTACCCGTCATATTCCTTGCACATTACAAACATTCACAGTGAACCAACTGCAGGATCTTTTGTTAAGTTCAACCACATAGATACTTGGTTAGGCATACAGAATGCTAGATCGAAATGAGGATAACAGGAAATATTGTATAATAAACCTTAATACAATAAGTACTAAAAAACTATTTAATATTTATTAAAAATATTTATAAATATTAAAAGTATTTAATTAAAAAAAATGTTTTTTATTGATTAAAAAATTAACTACTCCTAGGTGTCTACAGGGTTATTTAATTATTGACTTTAATAAAAATAAAAATAAAAGTACAAATAAAAATATTGAAAATATATATAAAAATTATATATATATATATATATATATATATATATATATATATATATATATATATATATATATATATATATATATATATATATATATATATATATATATATATATATATATATATATATATACATATACGTATAGAATGTTAATTTATAAGGCTTTTATATATAAACTGGGACTGGATCACCATTAATTAATATATATAATTTGTACCTCCCACTATGCATTATGCGCGGGTTGGGATAAACCAGGGATATCCAGAGAAGCTAAAAATAGGGGGTGGGCATACGAATGCCCTCCCCATAGGGTACCCAGTAGTGTAATATAATTTTGTGTATACGGGATATGAAATTGACCTCTCATTAGCCACAGATCTGTAGATTTAGCTGTCATCCTGTTACATAGTGTTAGGAGGGTGCTAAATCCCATCCCGACACATGTATTACCTCCCGCAGGGCCTAAGCCCTTCCAGAGATGGCATGTTTATTGGCTATTAGCTGTGGCTCCACTTGCAGTCAATTAGAGACAGGTGTGTTGGAATGGACCCTAGCCCCAATCGTCTGAAAACAGATTGCAGTATATGCTACCTTCCATTGATTATACAATTAGTACATTGCAGTGTATAAGTTATATTCTAAACTGCAGGAACCTGTTTTATGAAGGATACCTGAGAACTTGAGTGCTGTAAAGGGATTTAGGGATTAGCAATAAAAGAATTTAGGTCTATTTCCAGGTTCAACCCTCTAGGGGCAAGAGATCCCAGCTGGTATATCCAGCTGGTTTCATTTCTGGAGATAGAGATCTCTCTGTTGCCCCCCCGCCAATTTACTTGCACTGTGTCAATTCCATAGAAGACAAGACCACTAGGATCTCTATGGTGGACCTCATCAAAGTGTTTAGACAGGCTATGGTTAGGGAGTCCTTTTCTAATATTTTTAATGTGTTCTCTGATCCGAACAAAGAGGGGGCGGGTGGTTCTGCCCACGTACTGGAGGTGGCAAGGGCATTCTATGACATATGTAACATGCGTGCTCCGACATGTAATTAGTTGATTGATGTGATATTCCTTGTGATCGGTGCATGATCTAAATGTAGTCTTCTTTCTAGGTTGCCTCTTGGCCACTTTGCATGGTAAACATCTCTGACATCTGAAAAAACCTTTCAGGTCCAGGCATATTTTGATGGTCTGCGGAGGGTCTATGACATTTCTTACAAGATGGTTTCTTAGGTTGGGTGCTTTCCTATATATGAACTTAGGTTTTACAGGTAGGATTTTAGATAACACAAGGTCCTCCTTGAGAATCGGCCAATATTTCCTTATTATTTTTTCAAGATCTCTGTATTGGCTGTTATACCCAGTGATAAAAGTAATCTCAGCTCCTTTATAATCTTTTTTGTTCTTATTACAGAAAAGGGAGGATCTGTCCATCTTCATAATATCCGTTTTCAACTTAAGGAGTCTATCTTTATCATAGCCTTTTTCTTGGAACCTTTTAATCAGGATATCTGCCTGGTTGCTAAAATCCTCCAGTGTATCACAATTGCGACGTATGCGCAACAGTTGTCCTTTGGGGACATTAGATTTCCATCGTGGGTGATGGCAACTGGAGGTGGGGATATACCCATTGCGATCCGTCGCTTTAAAGAATGTGCGGGTTGATAACAAGTCCCCTGCTTTAAAAATCTCCAGGTCCAGGTAGTCGATTTTTTCATTACTCCACTTGCCGGTAAACGTAATACCATACTTATTGATATTTAGATTCTCATGAAAATTAGTCATGCTTTCTGGTGTTCCATCCCATAGGATGATCAGGTCATCTATATATCGCCTGTACATCTTAATCTGGGGTATGTTTTTGCTATAAATGTACTTGTCCTCCCACATGTCCATGAATAGGTTAGCAACGCTAGGGGCGTACCGAGCCCCCATTGCAACCCCCTTTGTCTGTACATAATATTTCTTGTCGTACCAGAAATAGTTACATTCCATGGCTAGCTTAAGGCCCTCTAGAATGTAACTGATCTGTTCCTGCTTCATGTTGGTGTTCATATGCATTGCTTTTTCTACTCCCCGCAGTCCATCTTTTTGTTCAATGCTGGTGTAAAGCGAATTTACATCCACCGCCACCAATAGCCATTGTTCTGCTCCCTTCACCTGTTGGAGTTCTTGTATCAGTTGCATGCTGTCGCGTAAGTACGATCTGCCTTCTTTCACCAGGGGTTTAAGAAATTTGTCTAAATATTCTCCTAATCTGGAGAACATGGAATTGATCCCACTGATAATGGGCCTTCCTGGTGGTTTATCCAATCTTTTGTGGATTTTGGGCGTATAGTAAATCACTGGTGTCTTTGTCGAATTAGATATCATATATTCAGCCTCTTTGATATTCAAAATCCCTTTTAGTTTTCCCTTTTTCCACATATGCTCTTAACTTCTTCTCATATTTTTTCTTCGGGTTCCCTGTTAGTTTTTTGTAGGTGTTTTCTATGTTCAAAAGATTGTTCATCTCCTCCTGATAATCTTTTTTGTTTAGGATGACCAGGCCTCCCCCCTTATCCGCTGGCCTAATCACTACATCATGCTTGTTTCCTATATCCTTGATGGTTTTCCAGATGTTCTTTGATTTCTTCTTACCATTTTTCATTGCTTTGATATCTTCTTCTACCATTTTCCTAAACGCATTAATGCATTGGTTTCCTGGGGTTTTGGGGTTAAATATGGAGTTGTTTTTAAGTTCGGTGTGTGTGTGTACTCCGAACTTTCTCTTGTTACTTCTCCTGGATTTAGGGCAAAATGTTTTTTTAATGTTTAGCTTCCTTTAGGAATTTTTGAAGGTCAATGTAGGTCTCAAACTTGTCCAGAGGCTTGTCTGGAGCATATTTGAGCCCCAATTCCAGCACTTCTAATTCTTCTTGTGTAAACTGTACGTGACTGAGGTTAAAGATCCCTTGTCCTAATAATTTCTGGGTCTTTTTCTTCTTCCTGCCACCTCGTTTTCCTCTTGTCTGCCTTCTCTTTCCATATGTCTGTGTGTGGGTCCCATATTTGTTTCCTGTTGGTGTTCCCTCCTGGTTCCATTTTGTGGGTTTGTTTTGTATCTCTGATATGTGTTTAGACCCCCTGCTCTCCCCGGGCTCCAGTACCGGTCTCTTGGCCTTGGTCCTCCATAAGTATTTCGTCCTCTCCAACCGGGATTCCTGTAGGGAATACGGGGTCTCCATTTTCCAGGAGGCTTGTCCTGGTAGGTGACTCGGGGAAAATCCCTGCCACCTTCGTATCCTCTTTTATATCCTGGATGTTGGCTTCTGTAGTCATCCCTTAATGGGGAATATCTGTTGCGTACGGGTATATTATATCGTTTGATGGGGTTCTGTAGTTAGGGGGCCCTCTGTACTCATCTCTCCTATTATCTCTTCTTTCTGATGTTATATGAGGAGTAGTAAATCTTGTTGGGCTGTAGGGTAGGTTATCTGCTCCCCTAGGTGTGCCTCTCATCATTCCCAAAGGTGGGAGTAGTATTGGTTCCTCAGATTCTTCCTCCATTGAGGGGTCATCTGGTTGTTCATCCTGACTATCTCCATGTACTTGCCATTTGTACACACTAGAGTTTTTATAGTCCATAACATCTCTTTTAAATTTTTTCTGTTTTTTAGCCTGTATAGTAGTGTCATATTTTTTGATGGATTCCTGTAGCTCTTTTTCTTTATCTTTTATATTCTTTGAGATGGACAAAGGGTAATAATGAGTTTTTTTAATTCAATAATACTAGTTTCAATCATTCTCATTTTGAACTGTCTCCTTTTTGATGTGCTGGAGTAATTCCCCTTCACACTTGTTGAAAAGGGAATACCAGTCTTTCATGAGGTCAGTGTTGTCAATCCCATCGTTAGGGTGTACATCCCATCTAAGCCTTCTAGGAGTAATTTTTTCCGTAACGTACATCTCCAAGGTGGAGATGTCCCACCATACCCTGAGTTGTTTTTCTAGGGTATGTTTTAATTGTTTAAGCAGTCCATGCATATCTTTTTTATTGGTAACTTGCTCCTGGCTAAAGATCGCCTCTATGTCTATGTTCCTGGTATTCAAATACCCAAAGATATCCATAGCAGCAGACAAAAGACACCCAAGGGTGGTCTGTGAAAATACTTAATTAAAAGTCCGCGCTTAGGAAAAAAGACTATTTAAAAGGGCTGCAGCCTCCCCTTAATTCCTAATTAGGAATTAATTGAAAGTGTGTAATAAAGAGATATGAGGAATTGGCGCTGCCCTATTGACAGTAAGTGTTGTTTTAGGGGTCAGAAAAATAATTAGATAAATAAGTGAATAAATAAAAATGGTGACAACAATTGTGTATGTGAAACAAGAGGAATAGATATGTGTTTCTTAAATTATTATCCCCCTTTTATATGCACAAAAAATAATAAATGAAATAATTAATATAAAATACTAATGGGTGAATGTGAACATCTTCTGTGTTGTGTAAATAAATATTACAGTAGGTGGGTTGGGTTTACACTTGCTCTACTTCCAATGTGGACCTTTACATAGGCAATAAACCAAATTAAACGAAAAATATACAAAAAATAATAATAATATTGTGAAAAATTTTTTAGTAAATAGCCTCCTATTGAAAATATATACGGGGTCCGTGAAATAACACACTGTTTAGGGGCTACCGGCACCCGTATGGGGTTACCACATATCCCCACTAAATATGGTGATTAAAGAGCACTGTGCATAGAGTGAACAAAAGTGCAAAAAACTCTATATTGCAATATATTAAATGACCTCAAATTTCATATATAAAAAAATAAATAAATATATATATATATATGTGGCTGAGACATGACCTTTCGCCCAGACTTGTGGTCACACAGGAATATAAACACAATAGCTGGAGCTAATTACAATTAACAATACAAACATAACCTAATTAACATGAGCTCCAATAGGAGTCGTCCCGTCTCCTACATTGTATAGAGGACAATGTGATCAGCTCATTCAATTAACACACATTACCATAAACATCAACACAGGGTTAATTAGAACAAACAACAATGAGTTGAATACCTTTTTAGAACCTAGACTAAACTTATTTACATTAAACCCATTATAGCTGACATCAGACCGGTGAGTGGAGATGATGACATTAGCATCTCCTCACAGGATGTGTCCCAACAGTATAATTCAGTCTTATCATTCTAATATGGCATATAACGGGTTCCAGAGTCTGTGTGTTTTGGGGGGACATGGAGCTGAATCCAAAGTAACACCAACCCCAGGGTCCCCAGGCATACAGCTCACAGAGAGCACCATTCCCCCAAATGCTAGGGCCCATAATTGGTGGGCAACAGGCTTGCATACAGTCCTCTCCAACAGCCTCTGTTCTGGCTAGGTCTGTGACATTTCTCCCCTTTCGGCAGGAGACTAACACAGGAGGAGACCCCAGACGGGTTGACTCCAAAGTTAGTAAACATCTCCAGTCCTCTACTGCCTGTACCCACACAGTACCCCAAATAAATTGTTCCAAACAAAGCATTACTCACCCAGCCAACCTCTGCCTCTCTCAGAGAACATATCTGCCGCTGGGGAGAGGCCTGGACTGGCCTTTCTCCCTGGAATCCTTTCTGCCGCTGGAGAGAGGACAGGGTGTCTGGGCTCACTCTGTCATGCTGTTGGGGATCTGGGCCCACTGCCCAGCATCCCTGGGGTATACAGGTGGAGACTGAAGTCCCATCCACCTTCACAGGAAATCCATCCTCTGTTAGTTGAGGGCAGAGTCCAGCAGTCCTCGGCCCTGTTGCCAGCCCTTCTGCTGGAAACCCCACACAATCTGTTCCGGCTAACTGTTGGAGAGGGAGGCCGACTGCCCCGCCTCCCTGGAACTCTGTAGTTGTTGCCGGTGCTGGGCAGAGGTTGGTAGCACTCTGCCCTGTTGCCAGCACTTCTGCTGGGGACTCCGCATCCTCTGCTCCGGCTAACTGTTGGGGCAGGAGGCTGGCTTCCTCCACTCCCAAACTGTGTAGCTGCCATTGGGGAGGTGAGCTGGCTGCTTCCTTTTCCATTCCCTCATCTGGCTGCTGGGATGACATGTCGATGGTACTGTCTCCCAGGTACACGGATCTTTGCTGGGGAGGAAAGCCCACTTCCTCCACCCTGGCCAACTGTTGGGGAGGGACAACACACACCTCCTCTCCCTTCTCCCCCTGTATCTGCTGCTGGGAAGTGATTGCCATCTTCTCACCCTGAGCCTCCACAATTGCTGCAGGTGTGGGGCAGAGGTCTTGGACCCTCTGTCCGGTTGCCAGCACTTCTGCTGGGGGTTTTCCAGGTGGTTCCTCCTCTACAGAAACGTCTATTAAATCCCCAGTCTCTGGAATTGGTAAAAGTGTGGGACAGAGGTCTTGGACCCTCTGTTCAGTTACCAGATCTTCAGCTGGAGAAGTTTGTTTTAACTCCATAGATGCTGCTGGCAGAAAATCACATGTCCCTGTCAGTGTTGTGGGAGAAAGGCCGACTACCTCTTCTCTCAAGAAAGCCGAAGCCACTGTTGGTGCTGGGCAGAACACAGTGAACTTTGGCCCTGATAGCAGCTCTTCTGCTGGAGGCTCATCAGGTTGTTTTTCCTCAGCAGAAAAGTCTATCAAATCCCATGTCTCTGCCACTGATGTCTGGGGATAGAGGTTCACCATCTCCTGTCCATGGAACCCAGAAGATGCTATAATATCTGGGCAGAGGTTAGCAGAGCTCTGCCCTGTTGTCAGCACTTCAGGTTTGGGGACGGCAATCTCCGGCTTTTCCACTGCCGATTCTCTGCCATGCTGCTGAACTTGTTCTAGCAGTTTCCTGTATGCCCTTTCCAGATGCTGTTCCTTCCTTAGCAAATGGTCCAGATCAGGTTTGAGCTCTGAGACCCCTGCAAGACCGAGCATAGACTCTCTATATTCTCGCAGGTCTTCAAGGTCAGGTTCCCCTTCATCGCCAAACATAAAAAGATCTGTAAGGTTCTCCCACAGCAATCCAGGGCCGCCAAAGTCATATCCCTCCGGAGAGCATTCTGTTGTCTCCCCTAAATATCCCTCCTCTGCGTGCCATTGCAGAGCCCGATAATGATTGTCCAGCTCTATCTCCTGCTGGACCAACCTGTCCAACTCAGTCACCCATTGCTTCTGGGGCTGCTCTCCCAGGAATGCCATCCGCAATGCCCGTTGGTCACTGGCCCGTTGCTCTTGGGTTGGAAAGCACTTGCCCTGTTTTATACCAGCGAGACGGAGGGCTGCAATCCAGAGCTCCACCCGAATCAGCTGCCTGAGCTCCAGGTATTCATCCTCAGACACAGTCCTGGTGTACGTTGAAAGGATGATCCGCAGCAGCCCCGGGAATTCTGATGCCAGGTCCATATCTCCGCTGGGGTGACTGAAGTCTGCTATGCTGATCTTGGATCCAGTTGGAGGTTTGGATGTCCCAGACTTCAGGAAGCTTTCCTGCTGCTTGCCACCAAATGTCACGGAACGTCCCACACTCCGCTTGAGTGCTTCCATCATATACCGCTTCCTAAGTTCTGGAACACGAGTCCAATGGATCTGGCTATAGGAACCCCAAGAACTAGACAACACCAGTCTTGGAGTACATCAGAACTAACCTTTATTTGAGATTTCACACACATTTATACACCAGGCTGACTCAAAGCTAACCTAATTAACATGAGCTAATTATCTCATCCTTTTATACAGCCTAGGTGGCTGAGACATGACCTTTCGCCCAGACTTGTGGTCA
The DNA here is from genome assembly GCA_037952925.1 of Lithobates clamitans. Lineage (NCBI taxonomy): Eukaryota > Metazoa > Chordata > Amphibia > Anura > Ranidae > Lithobates > Lithobates clamitans. Next base: position 46,982 of record JBBGZY010002185.1, on the reverse strand, counting down.
CCGAGCTTCACACAGGAATATAAACACAATAGCTGGAGCTAATTACAATTAACAATACAAACATAACCTAATTAACCTAATTAACATGAGCTCCAATAGGAGTCGTCCCGTCTCCTACATTGTATAGAGGACAATGTGATCAGCTCATTCAATTAACACACATTACCATAAACATCAACACAGGGTTAATTAGAACAAACAACAATGAGTTGAATACCTTTAGAACCTAGACTAAACTTATTTACATTAAACCCATTATAGCTGACATCAGACAGGTGAGTGGAGATGATGACATTAGCATCTCCTCACAGGATGTGTCCCAACAGTATAATTCAGTGTTATCATTCTAATATGGCATATAACGGGTTCCAGAGTCTGTGTGTTTTGGGGGGACATGGAGCTGAATCCAAAGTAACACCAACCCCAGGGTCCCCAGGCATACAGCTCACAGAGAGCACCATTCCCCCAAATGCTAGGGCCCATAATCGGTGGGCAACAGGCTTGCATACAGTCCTCTCCAACAGCTTCTGTTCTGGCTAGGTCTGTGACAACAACTTTGGACATGATTTTGGCCTTGCGCAAATTCGGATGGGTTTATGGTCCATGCTTCCCATCATAATCCTTCCTCTGCAAGATGTCCAGCATCTCCACCACCTCTTCAAAGGCCATATTGGAGGCCTTTAAATCTCTACTTCCCGGATCGGGATGTTTCGAGCTCCGGGCTTTCCTCGTTACTGGAGTAATTAACACACATCTGCTGTGTCTCCGCCATGTTGCTCCTACTGCGCACCGGAAAGAGAAGAGGCGGGAAATATTCGTGAAAAAACGTCAGGGGCGGGCGACGCAGGCGGAGTTACGCAGAGGAAATGGGAACGGAAGTTGCGAGTGACCGAAAAAAGGTAATTTTTTATACAAATTTTCGAACATCAGTGGCCTATACTGCTTATAGATTGAGGCCTATATTGGGATAAGAATATTAGAGTTTGGGCTAACATTAGTGTTTTTATCTTGTGTATTGTCTTACAGAAAAAATGAATAATAAGTTTAAGGACCCTGAATTCATGTCACAATTTATTAACAAGTACAGGGAGATGAGGAATCTGTGGGAGGTCAAGCACAGTGCATAATACAAAAAACCAGTAAGTAAGGCAACGCTGGCGAGACTTCTGGCATTTGTGCAGACTTTGATCTCAGAAGCAACCTTGGAGATTTTGGAATGTAAAATTGGGATCTTGAGTAATATGTATAGGAGGGAGCATAACAAGATCCAGAATTCCCTGAGATCAGGAGCATCAGCAGATGATGTGTTTGTACCCAAGCTGTGGTACTTCAAAAAACTGCGTTTTCTTGACAACCAGACTGAAGCCAGGGAATCGCTCCCTGCAGCCTTCCCTCCACCCCAGCAGAGGCTGATGAGGAACAACCTGGGCCTTCCATCCTGGAAGAAGTGGATGCGCCCAGCTTGAGCCAGGTATATTATTTTTATACATATTTAGTGTCCTAATATATTATGTTAACTAGATGTTATAATTTATTAACTATTAATGATTTTATGAAAAAAAATTATGTATACATATCAATTGACAGTAGTGGCTAAAAATATTTGTCACCAGCTTGAAAAAATGCTGGGGTCAGTATGATACTCTTTTTTATATGTATTAACATTGAATTTGCAAGTCATGAGCTGAAAATTGTGTGTGATTGATGAACCAAAAACTAAAACTATGTCCCTTTTTTTTTTTTTTTATTTTTTTTTTTTTATATACATGATGAGCTCAGCCAGGAGGGAGTTCTGGAAAGTGGCACAGGAGGAGGCCGGGCCCAGTGTCAGCCAGGAGGTTGCCGGGCCCAGTAGGAGCCTCACCCAATCGCAGGTGTCTCCCCACCGTCTTCATACAAAAAGGCCCAGGAAGGGGATGGTGACAGAGGAGGCACCACTGTGCCTCAGAGAAGCTACAGATGTCCTAAGGAGCCCCCCCAGAGCTGAAGAGGCCTATGGCTGCTATATAGCCAGCAGGTTGCTCGAATTGGAGAAGGGCCAACTTCTCCTCTGTGAAAGAATTATTTCTGATGCCCTTCACAAGGGGCTGAGGGGTGAGTTAACTGCTAAATATATGAGCAAGTCCACCACCAGAGCCACAGCCTCCAAGGAAGGCTGCAGGAAAGGCTACAGGTAAGGGTGCAGGGCAGCGTGAAGGGAAGGCTTCAGCCAAGAGAAGAAAGCGATGACCTGGCTTCAGTCTGGTCTGACAGAAGATGCAGGCTGGTGTAGTACCACAGCCTGGGGACATATGTCATCTGCTGCTGGTCTTGATCTCTGGGATTCCTGGACCAGATTTGTGCTCCCTATTATATGGACTCCTCAAGATCTCAATTTTCGTTTTCACAGACTTGATGTGTGCCCTGGGGCCAAAAGGCTTCACAAATTCCTAAAGTTTCTCCAGCATTGCCTTCATCTTTATTTTGTTAACCAAATAATAAATATTTTATTTTATGAAAATACTTACCTATGTGTTTTTATTCAAATGCATTTCTAAAAGACAATGTCAAATTAACAAGGGACACCAACCTCCTTGAGGTTCCAAAAAAAACAAAAATATGTTATTGTGGCAACTTGACACCAAAAAAAACATTAAAAAAAGGTTATTGTGGTAACTTGACACACAAAAAAAATTAAAAAAAAAAGGTTATTGTGGTAACTTGACACACAGAAAACAAAAATAAAATATAATGTTATTGTGGTAACTTGACACACAAAAAAATAAAACATTAATAATTTTATTGTGTTAACTTGACACACACAAAAAATATATGGAGATTACTAGAAAATTTTTAAATAATCAATCCAAAAAAAATTTGAAAACATTATGGAGATCGGGCTTTTAAAAAATACAATTTTATTAATGGGATCAGGAGAAATAATTCAGAAATCTGTTTGTGAGAACTCTGTGTGAATATGAGCAGCAAAACAACTTCGTTCTTCTAGCATTATAAAGAAGACAATAATGCGCTGCATTTAAACGATCACAGAATTTGCAGCATGAGGAATGTGCTAGCTCCAATACGAACTCTAGTTTTACCAGACCGAGCGCTTCCATCTCGTACTTGCTTCAGAGCCTTGTTTTTGGTCCGTCGGAACAGCATACAGACGAGTGGATTTCTCCATAGGAACTGGTTTCGGCGGAGTTCCGGCGGAAAGATTTGAAACATGTTCAATTTCTAAAGTCCGTCTGATTTTTCGACAGCAAAAGTCTGATGAAGCCCACACACGATCGAATTGTCCGGCGGATTCGCTCCGTCGGACCTTTGCTGTCAAAGTCCGCCCCTGTGTACACGGCATTAGTTGCTTTTTCAAAGTCACCTAGCAGAAGAGAGCATAGAGTATGGCGTAAATGAAATCATTTTTGGGAGAGGTCTGGTAATGGTTTATGTTTATTTTGAGTATCTATGATGGCGATCTCCTCAATGAGGTTGTTTATATGTTTCTGCCATTGCCTCTTTGCCCCTTATGAATGCCTTATGGGCATTCCATAGTAGAAAGGGATCGTCCACTGAGGACTGGTTAGTTTCATAAAACTCTATGAGATATTTTTCCAGTTCAGCCTTAGATTTTGTTTGTTGTAGTAGACTCTCCAGATAGGGGTGGATTGGAATGATGAGTCTTAAATTGTCAGTAGTATCAAAGTGGTCAGACCACGTGATGATATTAATAGATGTAGCAGTAGCTTTTGTCAAGAGCCATTTGTCCAGCAGAAATAAATAAGTTTCTGCGAATAAGACCGATGAGAGTTTGAAAAAAAGGTTAAGCCTCTCTCGCTGGCATTGTAGAGGTCATGTAGTTGAATGTAAAGTTTAAGAGATAGAGTTTGCCATCCACGAGAAGCTGTAGAATCCATAGTCAGGTCCGGGGTGCTATTAAAATCCCCACATAGGAGTAGACCGAATTGTTGGAATTTGTGTATGGACTTTAATAGTTTGTTGAAAAAACGTATTTGGTGTACGTTGGGTGCATACACATTTACTATTGTGAGTGTCATAGATTTGATGTCACAAGTCAATATCAGATATCTGCCTTGGAAAGCTTTAAATTCTTTGTGTAAAGTAAAGTTTACTGTGTCCCTTATGGCTATCAAGAACTCCTTTTTTATTTATTTATTTTTTTTTTTTTTTTTTTTAGTCCACATTAGCAGAGAAGACATAGGGGAATTTCACATGTGTACATTTAGGTGGTGCAGTGTTACTGAAATGAGTCTCCTGAACACAAAGAGAATCACATTTGTAAAGCAGGGCTTCTTACCAGAGGGATTCATGTTTAGCAGGGTGATTGAAGCCATTAGAATTAATAGACAAAAATATCAATCCCATGGTCTATATGTGAGAGGTGTGCTTTTAGGAAGGAAGTTAGGTTTACTCACTGTGGTAGTTGGATGACCTCTAGTGGTTGGATTCCATGAAGAATGACTGCGTTTGTAAAAAATAGTACAAAAACATGTTAAATATTCATAACATTTGATTTATATGTTCATCAATTGGTAACTGAAAGTCAATAACACAAAAAAGAGTTCTGCCGTGTACACATATTGACACTTTTTCCCTAGGTGAATGGGTAGGGGTACCATGTACCCCATACTCATTCACATAGGGTGGGAGGGCCGGGATCTGGGGGCTCTCTTATTATAGGGGGCTCCTGGATTCCGATAAGCCCCCGCAGACCCCGACAACCAACGGCCAGGGTTGTCGTAAGAGGCCCTTGTCCTCATCAACATGGGGACAAGGTGCTTTGGAGGAGGGGGGCCCCACAGGGCGCCCCCCTCCCCCAAAGCACCCACCCCCCATGTTGAGGGCATGCGGCCTGGTACGGTTCAGGAGGGGGGGTGCTCGCTCGTCCACACCCCCTTTCCTGACCGGCCGGGCTGCGTGCTTGGATCGGGGTCTGGTATGGATCTTAGAGGGGACCCCACGCCGTTTTTTTCGGCGTAGGGGGTTTCCCTTTATAATCTATACCAGACCTAAGGGCCTGGTATGCCCCGTGCTCGCCACAATAGGAAAATTTTGTTTTTCCTATTGCAGCGAGCGCGAAATGCAATACCCTGCCCTTGCATCGTATCTGGTCCGTTGGACCAGCATACAGACGAGCGGGCTTTCCGTCGGACCAGCACACAGACGAGCGAACTTTCCACCAGAAACTGAGTCCGACGGAAAGATTTAAAACGTGTTTCAAATCTAGGTCCGGCGGGCTTTTGGGAAAAAGTCCCCTGGAAAAGTCCGCCGGAGCCTACACATGGTCGGATTGTTCCAAGTATGCCGGAAAGTCCGCTCGTGTTTACGCGGCATTAAACCCCGTGTGCAGCAACTGCTGCTTAAGCTTAGTGGGGGTGTAACGAACTTTGGTTGTTCTCCTCCGGGCAGAGGAACCTATAGATATAGGACTTACTCCATGTCAGGATTAGGTGTGTTTCCTTGAGTTTTTAGTTGTTGCCACTTTCCACTCCGGATCCACTTGTTTAGGATTTCTTGAGGATGGTGAGGCATCAGCAGTGTCTGGGAGAATCTGCCATGTTTTAGCAGGGATAGACCCTCCTTCAAGGAATCTGACATATGCAGAGCTGTCCTTTGTGACAGTGAGTTTTGTTTTCAATCTCTCTTTATTAGGTTTTCATTTTATATAAAACCAATCATATATACTGATACATCCCAATTAAACTTTAACAGTTTCACAACATATCCACCATACCTCAGGTACAAAAGGAGTATATCCTTTACCAGTATTAACATTACAACCTAAATATGTATCTATTTTCAATCCTAATCATCCCTCCCTAACCCGTGTTACCCATGTTTACATTCATAACTCTTTCATACAAGAAAAAAAAAAAAAAAATAAACACCCTCCTTTGTTTCTTCTATATTCTATACAAATTCTAATATTTCTTTCGATGACCGAAACTCTTCCCATTTTTGCCATATTGCTGGAAGTTGATTTGTTATATACCGCTCATCACTTATCTGTTTTTCCATATATTGAATTTCGTTCATTTCACATATCCATTCTGCTATTGTTGGACTCTTTGTCTTTTTACAGTTTCTTGCTACTAATGTTCTGGTCGCGGATGTCATGTTTTGGAGGATATCTGTTTTAATTGTCTTTATTGATTTGGGTATCAGGGACAGTAACGAGATTTCCACACTTGGGGTCACCTCTTTTCCCGATATTTTGTAATCTCAAATATCTTGTTCCAGAATCCTCTCAACAGACGGCATCCGTACCATATGTGTTCCATCGTTCCTTTTTCTATTTTACATCTCCAACATAGATCTATATTTCCTTCATGAATTAAATTTAAAGCTACTGGGCTCCTATACCATCTCATTGCAATTTTATAATTTCTCTCTTGATATCTATTGCAATGGTTGTTCTATGTATGATTTCGAAAATCTTTTCCCATTCTTCCTCTAATAAAGATTTCCCCATTTCTGCTTCCCATTTCTTTATATTTATTATCTCTTTTAAGGGGGCCATTCGGAGTTAATTCATCATATATCTTTGATAGTTTCTTTATTGGAACCTGTTCTCCCAGCAATAATTTTTCAAATTTAGTTAGTGGTCTATTTTTTTTTTTTAAAGTTATTTTTATTGTAATTTCAAGGTAAATATAACAACAAAACAGAGCCTATTGGGCATACCCAGGCTCGGTCATAAGAACTACACACTAATGGAAAAAAAAAAAAAGGGAAAACCCACCCACATATACATATATTAAACTCCCTACTGACCATGAAGTACCCCTAAAAAAGAAAATAGAACAAAGAGAACAATAACTATGGTCAGTTTGATACCCAAAACCGTTTAGATCTTCAGACTTCTGGAAAAAAAAAAAGTTCCAAAGTACGGCAACTCAGTGTCGCCGACGCCTCTTCAATTGGCGGGGGTGTATGTGGCTGAGGGTTTGATACTTCTGTGAGTTACTTTTTTCAAGGTAGCTCCGGGGTAGAAGAATGTATAATGTATTTAGGACTAGAAGAATCTTTAGTGATCAATGGGTCTAGGAAAATAAGAAAAAATAACAATCGCAGTCAGTGGGAAGTCAAACACACCAGCTTCCGGGGATAGGATGTTCTCCCACCCAAGATAACATATAAATTCTGCATGAGGGGCAAAGGAGTCATCTAGCAATATGTGATGATGATGTCCAAGTAGCTATACACCAGAAACCAACGGTTGGATAAAAACAACCCCCCCCCGAGCATGGATCCGGAAGGGAAATGAAATCTGTGTGCTAACTTTCAGATATCGACTTGTAGTGAGAAAAAACATCATGCGTTTACCGTAGGTTGTTCAGCCAGTCGTCAGCATCAGCCGGAGAGTCGAAGGATCTGACCGAGCCATTATGAGGGACCGGGAGACGGCTGGGATATAGCATGCTGTATTTTATGTCCTTTTCCCGTAGACGCTTACGGACATCATTAAAGGACTTCCTCTTGCGCTGCAGGTCAGCCGAGAAATCCGGAAACAGCAGGATTGAGGAGTTACTGTATGGAAGCAAGGGTTGTTTGCGGGCTGCGGAGAGGATTCTGTCACGGTCTCTGAAGTTGAGGAAACGGACCAAGAAGGGTCGGGGATTTGCACCAGGAATACTGCGTCCCGTGGGTACACGGTGGGCACGCTCCACAATATAAGTTGGGGAGGTATCCGCGAGACCCAACAGTGTTTTGAAGAATTCTTCCGCAAACTCTGCCGGTCGGTCACCCTCCTCCCCCTCCGGGAGACCCAAGACTTGGACATTGTTGCGTCTCGCTCTGTTTTCTGCATCATCGGATTTAGCGACTAGCTGTTGTACGGTGCGTTGTAATTCCGCTATGGTGGTGTTGTGGGTAGCTGTAAGATCTTCAGTAGCAGAGATTCTAGATTCTGATTCAGTCAGTCTACCCCTGATCTTATCCAGGTCATTTCTGATGAGATTGCATTCTTCTGCGAGGCGGTCTATTCTCACCAGCATGGAGGTTTTACTTTGTTCAATGGCGGCCAGGATCACTGCAGTGCTGTCCTGGGATGGTGGGGCAGAGAGAGACGCACTCGGAGAGGCCAGAGGCTCCATGGCTAATTCTGTCAACAGGGTCTGTATTCTCCCTATAAGAGAAGGCTCTGATTGTGCAGCCGGTGCAGGGGCCAGGCGGCCTGGCGTGGACGAGTTCTTGGGCCGACCCTTAGGGCCCATGAAGTAAAGATGGGTAATAGAACGTCAGCAATCCTCCGCCGACCTGCAGGCAGTAGTTGTCTAGCGAGGGGGGCCAGCCAAGGGGACCATGTAGGAGAGACCCAGGGAGCCGGATGGGTATAGGAGAGTGAAGAGGATGCTGGATCCCAGGGCTCCTCAGCCTGCCCTCACAGTTCGTTCACCCTGACTGACTCCCTGTAGCTGTGTGGGGCAGCCAGGTGCAGGGTTGACAGGATGGCCGTAAGGGTTAGCGTCCGCACTCCCGGGCTGAGGCCAGGCCGGCCGCGGTGCTCTCCCGCCGGCCAGCGGCGTAGGAAAGTGCGGTCGGCGGCAGGCTGCACCAGGCCACACTAGGCCGCACCAGGCCGGAGCAGGCCGCGACCTCGCCGGGCAATGTCAGCGGCCCCACGGACAACCGGACCCCACCAGGCACACAGTAGAGCAAGCTGAGGGGTGAAAGGAGCCCCCTACCTTGTCAAATAGTCCAGGGATGGCTTTTTTAGGAGATCAGAGGCCCGGGAAGATGGCGGCGGCCGCGGGTGTGAAGGATCCGTCGTGTCCCGGCTGATCACAGGCCGGATCTCTGCAATTTCCTCCCCGACTGCAGCAGGCAGAGTGTGGATGTCCTCAGACAGGTATTTGGGCTTTTTTTAGTGCATGTAGAGTGAGGATGGCGCAGGATTATGGCACGGATGCTCGGAGCTCCTCTCTAACACAGCTGCCTGCGTTCACATCCGGACACGCCCCCCGTTAGTGGTCTATTTAACTTGGATAATTTAGGCTCTATAAACATCCGTAGTTGCTGATACTGTAGCCATTTGTTTTTGTTTTCCAATCCCAGTTCCTGCATCTTGGGTATTTTCCCTTTTATCGAGGATTTGTATCAATCTTGTATGTTCGGCTCTATTCCATTTCAGGAAGTTTGTAATCCCCATGGTTGGAGGGAACTCGGGATTGAAAAACAATGGAGTCATTGGTCCAGTCACTGTGGATAGTTTCCCCCCTTTCACTATAGCGTCCCATATCTTTAATGTAGCGTTTACAAAGAGTGTTAGTTCGCTTCTTTTTGGTCTTAAATGGGGCTTTAACCATGGGAGAACTTTTAATTGGGGCCCTATTTATTTCCCCCTCCATACTAACCCATTGTTTCGTTTCTTTGTTATGATACCAATCTACTATCCTGGTCAGTGATGCTGCCTGCAGGTATTTTGCGCAATCCGGTAGCGCAAGTCCTCCGTTTTCTTTTTTTCCTAATTAGATTTTCTCTTTTTATCCGGGGAGTTTTATGAGCCCATATAAATTCAACTATAGCTTTTCTTAACTCCATCAATTTTTTGGGGGGTTCTAATGGTATTGCTTGAAAAGTATATAACAATTTTGGTAGTATGTCCATTTTTACTGTATTGACTCTCCCCGTCCATGAATATATTAACTTATCATATTTTTGTAACAGTTTAATGGTTTTTCGAATTAATTCCTCGTAGTTCATCCCCTGTAGTTGCTTCAAATCTATGGTTGTAAAGACTCCCAGGTATTTAATTGCGTCTTGTTTCCATTTAAATGGAAAATCTTTTTGTATGAGTGAATGTGTTTTTTCATTTACTGATATATTCAATATTTCTGATTTATCATAGTTTACCTTGAAATGACTTAATTCCCCGAATCTTCTAAATTCTTTCATTAAATTTGGGATAGTTATAATAGGGTTAGTTATGTATATTAGCAGATCTTCTGCATATGCAGCTATCTTATATTCTTTATCTCCCACTTTTATCCCCTTAATATCTCCATTGCTTCTAATTGCTGTTATTAGATGTTCCATTATTAGTATAAACAGTAAAGGGGATAGTAGACAGCCCTGATGGGTTCCATTTGATATTCTTATATCTTTTGATAGTATTCCATTTACTCTCACTTTTGCTTTTGAGTTTGTATACAAAGCGGAGATCCTGCTTCGCATTTTCGGGCCCATACCTAATTGTGTTAATATTTCTTCCAGAAAACACTATCCTATCCTATCAAATGCTTTTTCTGCATCTACGGCCATCATGCATGTTTGGATGGCTGTTCTTTGGGCATATTCCACCAATGTACAGGTCTTTATAATGTTATCCTTGGTTTCTCTCCCTTTTGTAAATCCGGCTTGATCTAATTTTATGTAATCAGGTAGAATTGGTGTTATTCTGTTCGCGATGATTTTAGAATATAGCCTTATATCTATATTGGTTAGAGAAATGGGACGACAGTTTTTACATAGTGTATGATCCTTCTCCGGTTTTGCAATCAAAGTAATATGAGCTTCTGTGCTTTGTGGTACAAAGCCTTGTATATTAGATATGGAATTGTATGTTTTTTTTTAAATGGGGGTAATGATATCCTGGAAATTCTTGTAGAATCTAGTGGTGAACCCGTCAGGTCCTGGACTTTTTCCTGGCACTAATGCTGCAATAGCTTGTTTGATCTCTTCTATTGAAATATTTTTTTCTAGGGTCTCTAGTACTTCTTTAGGGAACCTCGGTAGGGCTGTTTCTTCAATATATTTTTTAATTTTCTCCCTATTCATTTCCTCCTCCTTAGCCCCCCAATGTGTTTTAATATTATACAAATTAGAGTAATATGTATGAAATTCCTCTAATATTTCTTTTGGGTCGTATGTATATTCCCCATCCGTTTTTAATATTTTTATTATAGATGTTGTAAATTTTTGGTCTTTTAATACTTTAGCCAAGATTTTCCCTGTCTTATTTCCCTGCTGGTAACATTGTACTCTACTTCGATCCCTGATCTTTAGGGATTCCTCGTCAAGCATTGCTTGTAATTCCATTCTTTTCCCTTTTAATTTTATTTTATCTGACGAGTTAAGGCTTTGTTTGTGTTTTTTTATCTAATTCCTCTATTTCTATTATCAGCTGAGATTTCTTTTGTTCCTTTCTTTTTTTTAATCTTGAGCCATGCTTGATAAACGTCCCTCTTAATACACATTTTAATGTCTCCCATTGCATGGGAATTGATATTTCATCATTCTCATGGATTTCTAAAAATTCTGTTATTGTTTTACGTATGTCCTCTACACTCTTTATCTTTTAACAAGTTATCGTTTAATCCCCAATTACCCTTTTATTTTTGCTCGTTCTATTACACTCTTTATCTTTTAACAAGTTATCGTTTAATCCCCAATTACCCTTTTATTTTTGCTCATTCTATTAGTTTAATATCCAAATATAGCGGGGCATGGTCTGACCATAAAAACCCCCCTATATCTGATGATGGAGTCATCATCATTCCAGAGTGGTTAATAAAAAAATAATCTATCCTATGATAGGAATCGTGTATATTAGAATAATATGAATAATTCTTATCCAGTTGATGTTGGGCCCTCCAAATATCCACCAGATGGTACTTCGCTAATAGCCCTTTTAAAGTCTTCTATTTGATTGTTATTTCTATGGGCGTGGGTATTTGTTGTATCCATTTTTGTGTCCATAATAAAATTAAAGTCCCTGCCTATAATCACTGTACCTTCCACTTTCCCTATTATACTGTTTAAAACTCTCATCCCTGTCCTTTATTTGGTCATAATTTGGTAAATAAAGATTAATTATTGTAAAAATGTTCCCATATATCGCTACCTTTACAACCAAAGATCTGCCATCCTTACCCATATATTTTGTATTATTTGGTGGGGTACATTTCTATGGAAAGCAATAGATACCCCTCTTGATTTAGAATAAGAAAATGTATCATGTACCCAGTTATTGTAATTTCGATTATTGAATTTCGGAATGTGATTTGAACGAAAGTGTGTCTCTTGAAACAATATAATATCTATTTTTTTCTTTATTAAATAAATTTAAAATTTGTTTTCTTTTATTAGGAGAGTTAAGGCCCCTTGCATTGAAGGAACAAAGCTTGATCTCACCCATTCAAAAAAAAAAAAAAACCCGCATACACACTCCTCTCCCACTTAGTCAATCTACCCTACATCTATTTGACTTAAAAAAGAAAGCCTATCTTACTATCTAAAGTAAGTTCCCTACTATGGGGGATTTTGAGTCTGGTGACCAAAGATTTTCACTCGATCGTCAGCCTCTTGCCGCAATTCACATGCCAGTTTTTTGCTTTTACCAGCTATCTTCTTTCTTCCCTTTCTTCTTTATTTTCTTTATTTCTCCTTTTCCTTATTTTCTCTCTTTTTTTTTTTTTTTTTTTTTTTTTTCCTTTCCCTCCCCCCTGCCTCCCATCTCCATATAACAAGATCAGAGACTTCCCAAGCTGTGGAAATGAGAGAGAGAGGGGGGTGGGGGGTAGGGGCGGGAGGGAGAGCCCTTATAGTGTGTCTTATTTAATTCTATATCAAAAGAACAATAATAATTCTTTTGAAAAGAAGAAAAAAAAATATATATAAAAGAGAACAAAAAGGGAATCTGTTGCTCACTCCTAATTAGCTGCATACCATTCAGTATCCAGATGCAATAAACATCATACTACAAATGATATTATTATTCCATTCAATATCCAAGTGCCAAAAACATGAAGACAAAAAAAATAATAATCCTTTTGTATCCCTTTTTTTTTTTCTCTTTCCCTTCCTTAATCCCTCTTAAATAAATCTATTCAATTATACTATAAATATTAACTCCTCTGTGCTTATTATTTCATATTATAAATTATCATTCCATGCACCGCAATAAACATCATACTATAAATTATATAATTCCGTGCCATTTAAAAAAAAAAAAAAAAATTTACCTCCAATTCACTATCCAAGTGCAAGAAACCTAAATATTTTCTCCTCTGTGCTTATTATTTCATCTTGCAAATTATTATTCCGTGCCAAAAAAAGACATTTGTTAATCCCTCTTACTTAACTACGTGCGATTCAATATCCAAGTGCAATACTATAAATTATATTTATTATTCCATGCCACAAAAAAAAAAAAAAAATTATAATATATTTCTAACTCAATTCAATTACCTAATTACCGAATCTTGTCTCCTCCCCCAACCCCCTTCCTCCCTACCAGATCCAGTACCTCTTATACTTTTTTGAAGACTTGCATATATTGAATGGGCCAGTCCAGTAAAGCTATTTCTGGAACTTTAAGAATTGCTAAAAATTCCGGCAAATCCTCCAAGTCTCTAAATGATATAACATGTCCCTCCTCTTGAACTTGCAGCTGAAATGGAAATCTCCATCTATATTGAATGTTATTCTTTATTAATTGCTCCACAAAGGGCCTTAGCGCTCTTCTACGGTCCAGCGTAAATTTTGATAAATCTTGAAAACAGTAGAGGTTCCCCGTCATATCGGATATTTTTATTTTGACGGGCTGCCAGCATGATTTTATCCTTGATATGGGCGTAGTGCATTTTACAGATAACGTCTCGAGGCTTATTTAAACCTGGCTTCCTTATTCTTGCTATTCTGTGTGCTCGGTCAACAATTAAATCTTTTTTATATCAATGTCCTGAGCCATTTCCTGGAAAAAATTTTGTAGTGTTATTATAAGTTCTTTTGGGCTCACTGCTTCTTTTAGACCTCTAATTCTTATATTGGATCTTCTATTTCTGTTTTCTTGCTCATCTAGATTATTTATTGCCTATTTTAATTGCTTTCCTTGCTTCTGTATTTCTTCCTTTTATCTTTATCAATTCTCGTTCCATTTTTGAGACTCTCTTGTCTATGTCCATTTTTTCTTGTGTATTTTTTGTAGATATTTTACGCTCTTGTATCTCCACTTTGTATGATTTTTCCAGCCTATGCACATATTGATCCATATCTGCTCTAGTTGGGAGTGAACGGATGTATGCCTTTATATCCCGTTTCTCTTTATCCTCCTCCCTTTTTGTTCATTTATTGACCCTGTTGTGTCAATTGGTGAACTATTTCTGGGGTCATTTATTTGCTCTTCCGCTGATGATCTAGATGTTACAGATGATTCTACTATATTTGATAGCTCCTGTGATGTTTGTAAAACTTGTGTTGCATGGGGGGACTGTGGCTGTGGCTGTAACTGCTGAAAGAATTCCTTGATATTAGTTGTTTGTATTGGCTGCGCCCCTGTATTGTTTTTGTTAATACCTTCTGTTTTTATCCTTTTTTACCCTTTTGAGATTGCGGTGTTTTGCTACCTTTCTTGGGTGCCTTCCTTCCTTCCTTCCTTCCTTCCTTCCTTCCTTCCTTCCTTCCTTCCTTCCTTCCTTCCTTCCTTCCTTCCTTCCTTCCTTCCTTCCTTCCTTCCTTCCTTCCTTCCTTCCTTCCTTCCTTCCTTCCTTCCTTCCTTCCTTCCTTCCTTCCTTCCTTCCTTCCTTCCTTCCTTCCTTCCTTCCTTCCTTCCTTCCTTCCTTCCTTCCTTCCTTCCTTCCTTCCTTCCTTCCTTCCTTCCTTCTCTCCTTCCTTCCTTCTCTCCTTCCCCCTTTCTTCCTTAACACTTCCCTCTCCTTTTTTTTTTTTTTCCCCTCTTTCCTCCTCTTTGCGTCTTTATCAGACCCTTCCTTTCATATTTTCTATTTGCGTTTGGGGCTTCCGCAGACACACAGAGGCTCCCGCCTTGCCGCGCACGCTGTCTCCTGGCTCTGCCCCTGAAGTAAACTCGGCACCCCACAGACTCGTCTCCTGTCTCTCAGCTCCCGGATCTCCTTTCCTCTTTACCGTCTATGCTTCTTCAGTCGCTCCCGTGCCCCTTGATGCTGTTCCAGCTCAGTTGTGTCTCAGCAAGGTGGGTGAGAGGGAAAATTTTCAAGGAGAAGCCGGCATCATATCAGATATATGTGTCGGCTGCCTGAGCTCCCGTTGTTTGCAGCATGTCTGACCGCGATCTTCCTAAGCGGCCATCTTGGTCAGCAGCTCCTCCCCCAGACGTGACAGTGAGTTTTGTAGGCTACCCACATCTGTATCTGATGTCATGGTTTTCGCAATGCTTTTGTAATCGTATTGAGATTTTTTATTTTCAGTAACGTGTACTGTGATTAATCTACATAAAATTGGAGCCCCGAATATTGAGAGGGGCTCCAATTTTCTGTGCATTGTTGTGATGAGCTTTTTTCTGTGCATTGTTGTCATGAGGTCTTTTCTGTGCATTGTTGTCATGAGCTTTTCTTTAATATGGAAAAAATCGAGATGTAAAATTACATCCCTAGGAGTTTGGGCTGAAAAATGGAAAGGTTTTGGGAGGCGGTGAACTCTGTCCACTGTAACATCCAAAGCAGATGCTTCAGGGAGCATTTCCTTGAACATGTTAGTAACATAGGAGGGCAGGTCCTCTAGTGCAATTGATTCAGGGATCCCCCTTATTTTAAAGTTATTCCTTCTGGATCTGTCCTCAATATCAGCCAATTTTGCTTTAACCCATTCCATTTCCTCATTTTTCTTTTCAGCATCATCCACAAGGTTGTTCATGGTGGTAGCAAATTCCCCTATTTTATTTTCTATGTGATCAACCCTGGTTTCAGCCTCTTTCAGCTCTATGTTGAACTTGTGCATACAGGACATCATGTCTGCCTGCATCGAACTTCTCAGTGACATCAGCATATCCTTCATAACTCTGTCTAGTACAGGTTGATTAGTGGTTGGGAACTCCTCTATGGAGTCAGGCAGTTCCCTGGTGTCTTCCCCAGAGTCTGCATTGTAGCTTACCTCATGGTCTCTGCTCTGCTTATCCAGCTTAAACCTGGATTTCTCTGGACTGCCAGATAAAGGAGTGGGGGGTCCTGAGTTCAAGCTGTGTGGCGATCCGTTGGCTGGAACCTGAGAGCCCTGTGGGGAGGAACGTGGTGCCGCTCTCGAGGTCGGGATGTGAAGCCCGGCGGTGCCATTTTGCTTACTCCTACGCTGCTGCTGAGGGAAGAAAGCTGTCAGCTTTTGCGGCTTCCTGTCCTGTTTCCTCTTCTTGGACATAATTGCGTGTCTGGGGTGAAGTCCACGGGTGTTTGCTGTGTAATCCGGTGTCCTGGAGTGTTGCTGCGGGCCGTTCTGTCTTCTGCACAGCTGGAGCAGCTCCTTCAAGCATTCATCACAGTCCATGGCAAGCTCTGCCCCCAGTTGATTGCAATTTAAATGGAAGAAATGGAAATTGGATTGTATATAATTTCCTTACCTGCGCAAAGGTTATTTATATATTATTTATAGGCAAAATAAAAGGGGATTGGGGATAGGACCCAAGGTGTCCTTACCTTCAGTGAAGGAAAAGGAACAAACTGCGGTTTAACCTGATATAACTTTATTAGAACAATTAGTAGAAAAACATTTTAATCATTGAAAGGAAAGCATAAACAATAGGAGATTGCATAAGGTAAAAACTGACAACGTTGTCACTTAAAAACGCATGCCCATGAGCTCAGCCATATCCAAGTCATCCACACGTGTCAATCATCTCAAGTCATTAAGTGTGACTTAATATATAATGCTTACATATGTTTAGGCGAGGTGAGTTCCGGGAAACCTTGGTAGCACAAGTCGGTACCCGTATTGTGCTTAACCATGGACCTCCAGACTCCCTATATGCCTATAGAGTTGCTGCATTAAGTCTTTACAATGTTAAAGAAAGCATTAGTTATCTCAGACAAATAAATGCAATTCTGGCTAGAAAGTATTCCTGATAGTTAGTGAACAGGACAGGTTTGTTTTCTGGATGTAGCACTATATATATATATATATATATATATATATATATATATATATATATATATATATATATATATATATATATATATATATATATATATATATATATATATATATATATATATATATATATATAAAATGCAGCACGCTGTGATGCAGGCATGCGACTTGAGTCCAGGAGAAACAATAGATCCACAACAAGCTTGTTAGTCATTCAGCACCATGTTTCCATGAAACATTAAAGATAGCACCGCATATGGATTGGATCGGAAAATATAGTCAGCTGAGTCAAAATACAGAGCCTCCAAAGAGAGAAAAAAAAAAAAAATTAAATTCTCTTTCCCTTTCCTTCTTCCCTTTCTATTCTTTAAATGTTCAGGCTGTGATTGCTTGCTGGATATACCAGTTGAAAAGAGACTCACTGTTTAGATGATATTAGATTGGTCCTCAATAGCAGCGACAAGGTGGTGAATCCAGAGTCCTTTGCAGGGGTCCACAGGTGTGCAGGATGCAAATCTCTGTATTCCTAGTCCTGGTGACACGCACAGGATGTTATCCACTCAAAACCAGCATGGGGCCGCCTGGCCATTTACTTCCAGTTTTCAGTTGTTTGTGGATTTCCAGTTTGCGGAGATAGGATGAGGGCTAAGGAGTGATGAAAAGCCCAAGTTGGCTATCAGCAGAGGGCATGCGTAGGCACACACACCGACATGTTTCACCCACTTGTGACGTGGGTTTCTTCAGGGTGAAGTGTTTGCATGAACAGAATCCTTTTATACTTCCTGTTACATCACTTCCTGCCTAGACATGGTCATGTTAACCCCATAGGGGAATTCAGACTGCTGTAAGGAAAAAGTGTTTTTACACAGCTGCCATCTTGTGGGAGTATATGACTATTGCAGTTCATAGTATAATCATTGATGTAAAAGGTAAAATCGCCATTCACAAGTTGACATTTTATGCTTTTAATCACATCTATTAAATTCAATAGTAGTTATATTAAGATATGAATGTAAAGCTAAATACAGATAGATACATTTATACAGACTGAGGCTTAATATGATATTTTGACAATCGATCAATTCAGTGGAGATCAACTTATGGAGTCAGGAATACCTGTAAATTCAGCTGTGTTTAATCCATTTGGCGCGAGCGTCCCCAGCCGAAAAATCCACTCCTTTTTCTTTTTGAAGTAGTATCAGGTCGAAGTCACCTCTTCTTACTGGAAGTTTTAGAGCATAGAACCCCTTAATTTTGAGTCCGTTTGTTTCCCTATTATGATATTTTGAAAAGTGTTCTCCTATGGGGGTATCATCATCTGGAGATCGAATGCTTGAGAGGTGTTCCCCTATACGGACCTTTAAGGGACGCTTTGTTTTGCCTATATACAATTTATGACAGGAACATTCCAGCATATACAGTACTCGTGTAGTATTGCAGTTAATTAAATGTTTAATTTGATACACCTTTCTTCCTGTTGCATCTGTAAATGAGTCAGATCTATCTACAAATCTGCAAATATGGCATTTTCCACAAGCATACATCCCTCGCAATGGAGGCAGGTCCGTGAGCCAATTGCATGGATTGGGTCTGGTATATTCAGATCTGACGAGTTCATCAGTCAGATTTTTGGCTCTTCTTGCTACCATGAAGGGTTTAGGGCCAACTATAGAAGCCATCTGGGGAGCTCGAGTCAGTACGTGCCAATGTTTAGTCAAGATCGTTCGCACATCTTCCCACTGTGTACCAAACGTGATGATTTTAACTTGATCAGAAAGGCTCTTGTTGGCATCTTGGTCATTCTTTGGTATTAGCAGTTCTTTCCGGTCAATTGCAGATGCTCGTTTTCTTGAGTTCTTTAAAGATCTATGTGGGTAACCCCTTTCTCTAAATCTTTTATAGAGTTGCTTTGATTCAGCCTGATAGTCTTGATCCAGTGAGCAGTTATAGGGGCTGCACGTCGTAAAGGGGGTAACTTATGCGTGTGAAAATTTCTGATGAACTGCGCACCCTATATACGCATCAATTTTAAATGAAACAATAACAATATCGTGAGCAACCACTAGATGTCTTCAGTGGATAGACCTAAATTAATTAACGTGAAATATTTTACAATATTCACTCTAAAGTGCATAAGTGCAAACAAATACATGTGACTACCCCCAGATATCTTTTGTGGGTATATAATGAAAAAATAGTGTCCAAAAAAATTAATCATATAAAAGTGTAGTGTTCATGAACTTGCATCAAAGGACTTCCAATGGTGCATAAGTTGCCTTATCCAGCAAAAAAGTGACTATGGGTCTTCCTCCACCAGCACAGGTCACACAGCCTACTCACCGGAACTACATGACTCCCATTACAGGAGTCGCATACAGCGGATAATCTCTTAATGGACGCTGCAACGATTCAGTAGACAGACTCCCAAAGCAATTAGGTTCAAAATGCCAGATGTCCAGTCATCAACAAGGCATTAAAAGGAAAGACAGCCTCCCATAGTGAAATACTTAGGTTTTATTGTAATAAAATTGTGCTGCAATAGCACTTAAAACAAGTACAGTTTTTTAAAATGATAAAAGTGGAAGCAGGAATGCTGGCTGCGCTCTACCTGTGTTGCACTGGGCGGAAGAGACGCTGGGCGGAATCACGCTCGACCACAACCAATGCATTTCGTCAGCACATCTGACATCAGGGTGCACATCTCAGACGTGCTGACGAAACGCGTTGTGGTTGAGCGTGATACGTCACTTCCGTCCAGTGCAATGCAGGTGGAATGCAGCCAGCGTCCCTGCTTCCACTTTTATCATTTTAAAACTGTATTTGTTCTAAGTGCTACTGCACGGCAATTTTACTATGATAAACCCTACGTATTTCACTGTGGGAGGCTGTCTTTTAATGCCTTGCTGGTGACTGGACATCTGGCAGTTTGAACCTACTTGCTTTGGGAGTCTGTCTACCGAATCGTTGCAGCCTCCATTGAGAGACCATCCACTGTATGTGACTCCTGTAATGGGAGTCATGTAGTTCCGGTGAGTAGGCTGTGTGACAGGTGTTGGTGGAGGAAGACCCATAGTCACTTTGTCGCTGGATAAGGCAACTTATGCACCATTGGAAGTCCTTTGATAGAAGTTCATGGACACTACACTTTTATATGATTGATTTTTTGGACACTTTATTTTTTCTTTTCATACCCACTGGAGATATCTGGGGGAAGTCACATGTATTTGTTTGCACTTATGCACTTTAGAGTGAATATTGTAAAAGATTTCACATGTTAATTTATGTCTATCTACTGGAGACATCTAAGGGTTGCTCACAATATTGTTATTGTTTCATTTAAAGTTGGTATGTATATAGGGTGCGCGGGTCATCACAAATGATAACAATTTAGCAAGTGAACTGAATGGTGATGTAAAAGCATATAACATTGAACATTTCTTTTCTTACAGAACTCTATACCAACAAGACTAAAAAGACTACTTTTCATCAGCTTGCAGAAAAAATTTCAAAGATTTCAAAATTGACTCTGAGGGATATCCTGAGCGTTGGTTTAGAGAACATGAATGACAAACCAACTAAAACTGTAGAGGATCTTCCCTGGAATTACTTGAGGAAACTCATGGCCCTAAATAGGACTGCAAGAATAATTCTTCTTGAGAAAGATCAGTCTACTGGTGTTGATGTATACGATAATGATGATGACAACCTAATTAATGATGATTTAGTTCCAGATGATAATTCATCTAGTTCTGTTCACCCCCTGGATGTCCTGTGTGTCCTCCTGCATTGCTCAGACAGTTTTCTCCAACAAGAGATTGTAACCAAATTGTCAATGTGCCAGTTTGCTGTCCCTCTGCTGCTCCCTGCTGGTGATGGGTCACACTGCACCCTCATGGTTTGGGCAATGAGAGACATAGTAAAGAAATGGAGACCTCAGTCATTAGTGCACAGTAAAGGCTTTAGAGAAGAAAATGTGGTGAATACTTCCATGCCAATCGTGTCTTGTGTCAGATTAGGAAAAAACAAATTATCCAAATCTAAAATACTTAACCAAGTTCTTAATCCAGCTCAGCTACATAATAACTTCTTCATACATGACAATATGGATGGAGGAAACATTAAGAGGGAAATATCTGATGGACTGGTGGAAATGTCCTGGTATTTTCCCTCTGGTAAGTCTGATGTTTTTCCAGAACCCATCGCAGTGACCAACCTACGAGGAGATCTGGAGGCCAACTGGGACCAGTTCACGTTTCTGACTAGAATTTCATCAGCTGTGTTTATATTTATTGAGGATATTTCTGAGACGGAATTCAGACTGTTATCATCCTTCCCTACCACTGACACCCAGTATTACTTCATTGTTACTCACAGTTCTAAAGAAACACTGAAGTACCTTCAAGAATTAATGCCAGTGCTAAAGTTCAAAAGAAAAAATGTGATAATACATGCAGTCCTGACAAATGAAGCAGCATTTGTAAAAAAACTACAAAGCAATATTATAGATGTATTTAACAGTAAGCCAAAAGAAAATACAATGAGAGACCTTGAAAAAAAAACTTATGGATTGGACATCAAAGTGGATGAGAGAGTTCCTGAATGTCAGAAGGCCAGGGAACATGCCAGGAAAATTACAGAAGAAATTACAAATGTGTCTGACTACAAAAAGAACACTATGAAGTTACAGGGAGATCTCTGGAGACAGTTATCTGAAGTGGAGAAGGAACTTTGCAGAATGACAAAGCAAGATGGTAAAGACACACAACAATATCAAGAAGAACTGATAAAGAAACGCATTTCATTACATGAGCAACAAAATAAACATGATCTGCCCCATGCTTTAATGCTCTTTATTGATGCAATCACTCATTTATCGGAGACTGAGAAACAATATTTTCTGAAATGGATGAAATTTGAACTTGATTCAATTGGTAGAAGTCATCTTTCTAATCTACAAGCTGAATACAAAGAAAAATGTAACAATTTCCTAATTAATAATCAAGAGCTCAAACAGATAGACCAGAACATCTCTGACAGTTCTTTGGGAATTGAACATTTCCTACGTGAGATGGGACAGTTTTATGAAGCTGAATGTTCCATGGTTGAAGAAAACAAAATAGTTCCAGAAAAAATACAATTTATTAGACTGCCGGGAATTGCTGCTGATCTCTTGTTGGATGGTTTCCCATTGGAGCTGATAGATGGAGATGCCTCCAACATTCCCCTACGGTGGTTAACTGATGTTCTAAATGAGCTGGACATCAAAACAAGGAGAAAATGCAGAATAAGAGTAATCACTGTGCTGGGAGTGCAGAGTACGGGGAAATCCACCCTTCTCAACACCATGTTTGGTCTGCAGTTCCCGGTGGCCAGTGGAAGATGCACACGAGGAGCCTTCATGACTCTTCTTAATGTGAAAGAGAACTTCCAGGAGGAGCTGGACTGTGACTTCATCCTGGTGATTGATACTGAGGGGCTAAAAGCTCCAGAGTTGGCTTCCTTGGAGGGCAGTTATGAACATGACAATGAACTGGCCACACTAGTGGTTGGGTTGAGTGATATCACCATCATCAATATGGCCATGGAAAACACAACAGAAATGAAGGATATTTTACAGATTGTGGTCCATGCATTTCTTAGAATGAAAGAAGTAGGAAAGAGACCCAACTGCCAGTTTGTACATCAAAATGTGAGTGATGTGTCAGCTCATGACAAGAACATGAGAGATAGGAAGAAACTTCTGGAACAGCTGAACGAAATGACAAAAGTAGCTGCAGAGATGGAAAACAAAAGTGAAATCAGAACTTTCAGTGATGTGATGGACTACAATCTGGAGAAAGACAACTGGTACATTCCTGGCCTCTGGCTCGGGGTCCCACCAATGGCTCCAGTAAATTCTGGGTACAGTGAACATGTGTCTGAGATGAAAAAATATTTATTAGAATTAATGACAAGCAAAGAATCCCTGAACAAGCCTTTAACCATTCCTGAATTTATAAAATGGATAGAAAGTTTATGGAAAGCTGTAAAACATGAGAAATTCATCTTCAGTTTCAGGAACAGTCTGGTGGCTGAAACTTATAATAAACTGTCTATAGAATACTCACAGTGGGAATGGGAGTTCCGAAAAGATGTCCATGATTGGCTGATCCGTACAGAGACAAATATTAAGAATCAGACAGCAGAGAGTCTAAGTGGTGAACTGTGTTTGGAATTTAAGAATGAGCTCAACAATTTGTTGATTAGTAAAGAAAGTAAAGTTATGGAATTGCTGGAAAACTACTTTAACAATAAAAATGAAAATGTTCATCTAATAGAACGATACAAACAAGACTTTATTCTGAGCACAACATCCCTGAAGGATCAACTAAAAAGGAATTCTCTTGTGAAGTTGGATGAGGCTGTCACAATTCAGAAAGGGAAATTCAAGATCCACAATATGCAAAATAATACCCAGAAATTGATTGAGGACAAAATCACAGATCTTCTCAAGAAGTGCCAAGAGAAGAAAAAAAAGCTGAACGATGAAGAGTTAAAGAGAGAATTTGAGGAGATGTGGGAGAGGACACTGACTGATCTACAGATAGAGGAATTAAAAACACGCATTGTCAGTAGATCTATGTTTAATCAGCTAAAGAATGACATGAGCAATAAAGGATCAGCTGTAAATAAACACTTACTGGGTGTGAAGGATTTGGCAGATATCACACAGACTGATTTGAAGATGGATGAGAAATATATTGAGAGGGGTTGGCTTACAAAACTGAAAGATAAATTTTGGTCCAAAAAAGAGCATTTTGACAAAATAAATGGTTTCGCTCGTTCTCTTATAGATAACTGTAACAAATATATCAGAGAGAAAGTGGAAACTGGAGAGGACTATTGTGACAACTATTGGCAGGAATTACTTCATATGATTACAACAGAGATTTCTAAACAGTCCAAAAATCTTCATTTGTCCACATGGTTTGAATTGGATATCAAGCTTCACATTCTTGGAAAAGCTTCCAGAGAGTTTCAGAGGATGCATGAGAAATTCATTAAAGAGAACGATCCAAAAGTGCGTTTGGAGAAACTAAAGCCTGGATATTTAGAAACATTTATCATCATATTTCAAGAGAAAGATATTTGTCAGACTAAAGCCAAAGAATTCTGTGAGCGATGTCTAAAACCAGCAATGATGGATCATATTTTCCACCATCTTGGGCAGAAAATAGTGGATGGCATAGTAAGTTCAGATAACAAGAAATTCAGCAGTAGAACATTCTTTCAAGAGTTTTTAATGAAGGAGCTGCTGAAAGAAATGTCCTTCCAGAAATATGTGGACTATATTGGTTACTATGAGAAATATACAAAAGCCTGGATACTAAATTACACTGAAACATATGCAAAGCCCGAAATCCTAAAACCATTTCAAGAAAACCTGCTCTCTTCACTGGACAAAAAGATAAATGGAGCTCTTACTGAAGACAACTCTGTTAAAAGATCGACGGTCTCAGATTTTCTGAAAAGTGTATGTGAGATACTAAAGGAAGAATTAGTGATCCCACAGAATGAGATGCAAGCGGTCACTTTCCAGAACACGGCTGATGTTGGACAATTTTCATCTGACATTCAGCTCTTCCTCCGAGATACAGAAACAGAAGTCTTATCAGAGCTGCAATCTATGGATATAAAGTCTGTACTCTCCAGGGTGACGGTGAAGCCTCAGGATGAATTGTTCAGGAAGGTTGTTGGCTGTGGGAAGCAATGTCCATTCTGTAATGTCCCCTGTGAGGCTGGAAGTAAAGAGCACAAGGAGCACTTTGCTACCATCCACAGACCTGAAGGACTGGGAAGATACAAATGGAGTGATACTAAAATCTTATCCACTGATATATGTAGTACATCTGTTGTATCTGATGTCACATTTAAATGTTCAGCCACAGAAGGGAAAAGGCACCCATACAAAGAGTATCGTACCATTTTTCCAGACTGGTCCATACAACCAGATCCCAGCATCAAGTCATCAGATTACTGGAAATATATTTTTGTGATGTTTAATAAGGAGTTTGCTAAAGAATACGATGCAAAACCAGCAGAAATACCAGATAGCTGGAAATCCATCACAAGAGAAGAAGCTCTGCAAAGCTTAAAGAAAATGTTCAATAGCTAAACAGAGAAGACAAATCAACAAACAACATGTAATTCTTCATCCAACTTATTATCTGCAAATCATTTTATTCTTTTTAAAAAATAACTTTTTCATTGATTTTCTCTAATTGAAGAAACATTTAAAATATTTTCCTCACACTTATGGCCACAGTAATCAGGGTGTGAACAGAATTTGATAATCCTCATTCCCCCGATGGGCTCATTGCTTCTCTCAGAAGATTCCAGAACATTCTAATTTACAGTACAGATGATTGTTGTGCCCATTGACTATGACATTCCTAGCACTGCACTGGAAATGTTAACCACTTCAGCCCCGGAAGATTTTACCTGCTTCCTGACCAGAGCACTTTTTGCAATTCAGCACTGCGTCATTTTAACTGACAATTGCGCGGTCGTGCAACGTTGTATCCAAACAAAATTGATGTCCTTTTTTCCCCCACAAATAGAGCTTTCTTTTTGTGGTATTTGATCACCTCTGCAGTTTTTATTTTTTGTGCTATAGACAAAAAAAAGCAACAATTTTGAAAAAAAACACAATATTTTGTACTTTTTGCTATAATAAATATCCCACTTTTTTTTCAAAAAAACAAATGTTTTCCTCAGTTTAGGCCGATATGTATTCTTCTACATATTTTTGGTTAAAAAAAAAAATCGCAATAAGCGTATATTAATTGGTTTGCGCAAAAGATGTAGTGCCTTTTTTTTTTTTTAATAGTAATGGCGGCAATCTGCGATTTTTATATATTTTTTCTTTTTTTCGGGACTGCGACATTATGGCGGACACTTTTGACACTATTTTGAGACCATTGACATCTATACAGCGATCAGAGCTACAAATAGCCACTGATTACTGTGTAGTAGCAGGGAAGGGGTTAAACACTAGGGGGTGATCAAGGGGTTAAGTGTGTCCTAGGGAGTGATTCTAACTGTAGGGGGGGATGGGCTACCACCGACATGACAGAGATCACAGCTCCCGATGACAGGGAACAGTAGATCTCTGTCATGTTGCTGAGCAGAACAGGGAAATGCCTTGTTTACATCTCCCCGTTCTGCCTCTCCTCACCGCAATCGCAGGCGGCCACTGAACATCGAGTTTGCGGGACCCGTGGGCACACTCCCGTGGTGCGCGGTGGGCGCGTGCCCATTAGGCAGCAAATTCAAAGGGACGTACAGGTACGCCCATTTGCCTGCCCGTGCCATTCTGCCGTCGTAAATTGGAGTGCGGCGGTCAGCAAGTGGTTAAACTCACTTTAGTTATTTGATATATCTCTCTAGGAATGTTTTATTGTACTACGATTATAATATAATAAGACAGAACTTCTATTTTTCTCTCATGTTAATGGATTTCATTATTTGTGCTAAAAATAACCATCTCAGTATCTACAGAACAGAGGTAGGGAAGGTATTTATAAGAACGATTGTTACAATATTAGTAATGTATGGGGATGTATTGGAGAGGATCGCTCTCCCCAACAACATTGGATTTTCACATATAGAGGGGAATTCATCAACACTGGAGCACACAGAGTCTGGAGCAGCTGTTCATGACAACCAATCAGCTTCTATCTTTTATTTTCAAAGCTTAATTGAACAAGCTGAAGATAGAAGCTGATTGGTTGCCATGCACAGCCGCTCCAGATTTTGTCTGCTCCAGTTTTGCTAAATCCCCTCATTGTGTTCCGGTATATACAATCCTTCCATTACAAACTACAGATATAATTTTGCTATCACTAAGGGATGTACTTATAATCAATATGCGCAGCAATTTGCCCATTGAAAGTACATGTACATTCATTCTATGTGAATGGGGCAAAAGAACAAATGTCATTGGCAGGGCTGCTGTTAGAAATCACGGGGCCCCATACAGCCTACCTGACTGGGCCTCCCCCTGGGCCGAAATGTATCATTTATAATTTCTTTCTCTACAACCTTAGCTGCACAGATGAATAGGAAGGCTTCCTGCGCATTTACAAGCGGAAGCATAGCAAATACAGTTTACTATGCTTTAGTGCTGAATGAACACAGGAGTGATTGGTAACGATCGCTCACTGTGTTCATTCAGGAAAGTAAGGGGGCCAGAAAATGACAAATTTACCAACCCCTTCCCTTGCTCTCCATCCTGAAACATCCATCTGTGTGCCTGCAGCAGCTGCCAGTGGGAGAGGAGAAGAGAGACGTCGGAAGCTCTGTGGGGGAAAGGGACACAGGGGGGATGAACAGATGAAAGCAGTGTATGTGCTAGAACCAATCCCCCTGCAGTACAGCCAGAGGGAGGGAGAGGAGGGAGGAGCTCACAGCACTGCAGGGGGAGGCAGAAAAGGATCGGTGTCTGCAATAAGGCAGTACAGCCGGCCCTCTTGCTCAGCAGGTTCCCGGGCCCCCCTTTTGAACTGATGGGGCCGGGGTCCAGTACAGGAGGGCTGGCTGTACTGCCTTATCAGCAGCCCTTGTCATTGGGCCATTTCCGGTGGTGCAAGGAGAAGAAAGAAGTGGAAACCAACCTGGAGTTTTGGAGGACTCGACACTCTGTCACATCCCAATGGAAGATGTATGGAAAAAATTGCCCCAGAGATATTGCAGACAAAGAGGAAATTAAGAGTAGGGTGCACCAAATAAGAGTATAAGGTAGGTAAAAAATCTATAAACTTTATTAGTACAAAAATGAGCAACAATATATGTATATACAAAAATCACCTAAAAACGAAGAATAGAACACATGGCAAATAATAAAACAGCTGCTATACTTGGGACTCACCGCAGGTCCAGACTGAGCGTCAAGCTAATGTGGTGTGTGAGCCAAGATTTCCGACATGTTCTGGAAAACGAAGGGGGGGGGATTTTTTTGACGTATATATTTCCTTCTTCAGGGGTTACATGAAAGCATGCTGTTCTATTTCTATTGAAGAAAAAAAAGGGGGGGGGGGGGTGTATCAATATAAAAGTAACATGTTACATGTGTTCTATTCATCGTTTTTAGGTGATTTTTGTATATACATATATTGTTGCTAATTTTTGTACTAAAAAAGTTTTATACTTTTTTTTTTACCTACCTTATACTCTTATTTGGTGCACCCTACTCTTCATTTCCTCTTTGTCCACAACTTCCCTGGGGCAATTTTTTCCATACATTTCCTGTGCTGGACATTTTATTTTATTCAAAATACTGGATTTGGCCACTAGAAGGTGCTAAATATTTTCTCTCAAAATTAGTGCCATCTAGTGGCCAAATACAGTTTTTTTTTTTTTTTTTTTTTTCATTTTAAATCAATGGAAATATTAATCCAGCACATGAAATAGCCTAATAATAATTGTTTGTTTTGCCCCATTCAAACAGAATGAATGGACATGAACTTTCCTGAGAAAACTGCTGTGTGCATTTTGTAACCCTAAGTTTTTGTTTTTAATAAAAATGATTTTCGGTGTGTATATTCCATGTATAACCACATTTTATAGTCCTGATAATCTCAGTGATGAATTCTTCCTATTCTTACTTCAAGTATAATTTGGATAAATGAATCCTTTCTCATCATCTTTTATTTTGTTATATTTCGGGATGATTATTTGGGTGTCGGGAATAATGATCGGGGGGTAAAGGGTTAGGGGTGGGTAAGTAAGTAAATGGTTCTATTAGATTATATTGTCTGTATAAAGCTGACCTAACATCAGATATACTTTTTATGTTAAGTGTATGATTGGTAATATTTAACCCTTCCAGGTATTCATTACCTCTCACAGAGATCACAGAACTCCCCTGACAATGTCTTCATCTCCTTTTCACTTCAGACAGCACCATCTTTGTTCAGGCATCACCCAGGGTCACCATCTACTGCCAGGGCTGAGATGTCGGCTCAGGGATGACAAAGTGAAATAAATCATTGTGCCTGTGCAGTTCTTGGTTGTGTTCACTAATCCTGACACAAATCAGCCTCTGCTGCAGCCTCTCACCTTATGACTTGCTGCAATTTTATCATGTTGTGGTCCTATCACTGGGGGAGGGGAGACTGAAGAAATGCTTCCTCCTGCCTGCAGCAGACTGATGACATCATCTAAGCCTAGGCAAATTTTCAAACAGATTTCAAGGATGAAGATGGGTTTTTAATGATAAAATGTGGAACTTTAAAATATAATGATGATGTTTACAGTGATATGTCAGTAATTCAGTCATCCAGCCTTATAAAGTTACTGAAATGATTAAGGATTGGGGTTTAGACATTAGATTACTGTCTCAAATTTGGTGTGATAGCAAAATCTTTGTCAATTGATTGTAAATTTCACTGGTGCTAAAAACACCTAACAGAGATAATGAGAACAAAAATAAACACTTTCTATACACAGCTTGTGGTCTTGTGTTATATTTGAACCTCTTGCAGACCGGCCATTGTACATATATGACCAGTCCCCTCCCCTATCATGTCATAATACCCTCTGAGAGCTCCTGTGCATGGGCAGACTTGTGATCTCACTGTGATTGGACACAGCAGACCATAGGCAAAAGGTACAGAGCCAATGAGAGTGGCTCTGTGCCATGTGGTTGCTGTGATCAATCATTCCATCACAGAAAGTTAAAAAAAAAAAAAAAAAGGCCGCGGTGAGCAGTCATGTGTCACTTATTGGCCGGTTATCAGGAAGCTCTTTTACACCGATCAGAAAGAAATCTACCTTCACTGTCATTCACCCCTCTACAGTATACATCAGATCCATCCTGTCTTTGATCTGATCTGTATATTGGAGTAGAACTATTAGAAAAACTTTTTTTTTTTTTTTTTTTTTCATTTTGGATAGAGTAAGATTGGGTTAAAATCCCATTGAGGAGATTTTCCTTCACTTCCTGTCCCACAACCAAACAGGAAGTGAGAGCAAAGCCTTCTAAAATGAGTTAATCCCTAGTAGTCACCGGGGTTATCAGAACGAGTGTCCCTATTGGAAGATTTCCCTGCTATTCCTGTCCTGCAGATAACCTACAATTTCAGATTTTCTTTTACTTTCACTTTCAGAGAAAATGGTAAACAGGAGTAATAGAGAGGAATCTTCCCAATTGGTACAAAGACAACAATAACAACCTGATAGATGTTCCAATCCCTCTCCATTCTATTCAAAACTAAAAAAATGTATATAGTTTTTTTAATTATACTTTAACCCCTCACCTCCCTTATCCTGAACATCTGTACATTAACCCCTTCACCTCCTCCTCCCTCTGTATGACCTTTACATTTATGTATCTAGTGCACCATTATCAAGTGCCAAGTTTTTTTTTACCAACCTTAAGACCGGCATGTTTTTTCACTTCCAAAAAATTGGGGGAAAAACTGAGACCACCTCTTCCAAAAAGAGATGTTTGTACTGTCCAGACATTTTTATTTGATATGTTTTAAAACAGAAAGTAAGGGAAACTGCTTTTTTAAAACTTTTTTTCATTATGTAGCGGTACCCCCGTAGGAGCCTGGGGCCAGGGCCAAGCCACGCTGTGTGTGTCAATGAAGACACACAGCCCAGCTCAGAAGCGTGCCCACAAGATTGCCCCCATAGCAAATGGCTTGCTATTGGGGCACTCAGAGGAGGAGACCAGACCACCAGTGGGGAACACCAGAAGAGGAGGTATGAGGCTGCTCTGTGCTAAACCATTGCACAGAGCAGGTACAGTAAGTACACAATGGGATTATTTATTAAAACTGGAGAATGAAAAATCTGGTGTAGCTCTACATAGAAACCAATTAGCTTCCAGCTTTTATTGCCAAAGCTTAACCACTTGCTGACCGCCTAACGCAGATATACTGCGGCAGAATGGCACGGGCAGGCAGAATCACGTACCCATACGTGATCTGCCTCCCGCTGGCGGAGGGTCCGATCGGACCCCCCCGGTGCCAGCGGCGGTCGGCATTTGACTGGGAGCGTCGGGAGGCGAGGGGGAGACCATCCGATCGTGGCCCCCCCCCCTCGCGATTGCTCCCAGCCAATGGGAATCCTCCTCTGCCTGTGTGTAGTTTCACACAGGCAGAGGATGTGATGTCATCTCTCCTCGGCTTGGCAGTTTCCGTTCCAGCGCCGAGGAGAGAAGACAAGTGAGTGCACAACACACACAGTAGAACATGCCAGGCATACTTTACACCCCCGATCCCCCCCCGTCACAAACTGACACCAGCAGTATTTTTTTTTTTCTGATTACTGCATGGTGTCAGTTTGTGACAGTTACAGTGTTAGGGCAGTGAGTATTACCCCCCTTTAGGTCTAGGGTACCCCCCTAACCCCCCATAATAAAGTTTTAACCCCTTGATCACCCCCCATCACCAGTGTCACTAAGCGATAATTTTTCTGATCGCTGTATTAGTGTCGCTGGTGACGCTAGTTAGGGACGTAAATATTTAGGTTCGCCGTCAGCGTTTTATAGCGTCAGGGACCCCCATATACTACCTAATGTTTTAACCCCTTGATTGCCCCCTAGTTAACCCTTTCACCACTGATCACCGTATAACCGTTACGGGTGACGCTGGTTAGTTCGTTTATTTTTTATAGTGTCAGGGCACCCGCCGTTTATTACCGAATAAAGGTTTAGCCCCCTGATTGCCCGGCGGTGATATGCTTCGCCCCAGGCAGCGTCAGATTAGCGCCAGTACCGCTAACACCCACGCACGCAGCATACGCCTCCCTTAGTGGTATAGTATCTGAACGGATCAATATCTGATCCGATCAGATCTATACTGGCGTCCCCAGCAGTTTAGGGTTCCCAAAAACGCAGTGTTAGCGGGATCAGCCCAGATACCTGCTAGCACCTGCGTTTTGCCCCTCCGCCCGGCCCAGCCCACCCCACCCAAGTGCAGTATCGATCGATCACTGTCACTTACAAAACACTAAACGCATAACTGCAGCGTTTGCTGTTAAGGCAATTATTTCACCATCTCAGATCGCCCTCGGGAATCAAGGTAATATTTATTGCATATGCAAGAGAAATGAATTACACGTTCATGCAGCCTTTATCATTTCTAAAGAAAATACTTTGGTACATGTTTTTTATAAGCCCTGGACACCCCCCTTTCCTGTCTTAAAACATGCCCAGTCTCATGTATTTTCAACTTTATTCTAGACAGAACAGGAAAGGTGGAAGTGTCTGTTACAGACTGTTATCTTACATATAACAATGCTTACAGGATACATTCAAAACTGCACATCTAAGCATATTATATTGCTGAGTATATATTGCTGACTCCATATTATCACTATAACTTATTTCTAGGCCATGATAATCAAAATGGCGTCTTTCATAACTGACATTTAAAGTATAATTTCTCTAACATCTCCCTCCTTTTATACTAATAATGTCAATACTTCAAATATCCAGGTTTTTCATTTTACCAGGTATTATCATTTAGACAGATAAGTCCTTAGCGAGAGTTGTAAATTCATCATCAGGTTCCGAGTATAGTTCCGTGTAGCTCTGGAGGAGCATAGTTTTTGTTAAAGATGTGTCAATCAGTCTTTGAAGAATTCCCCTAATACAGGGAATGCAGCAACATCCACACAATGTAAGAACTGCGGTTGCCATGACAATAGAGATAAGCAAACTTTTTGCAAGACACCCCATTTACCAAACCATTTTTCGAAAAGTCCTGTCAGGGGGTTCTCTACACCAGAGTTCTCAGCTAATTCTTCGGATAGCATTTGTAGGCCTTGTAAGGCTTTGGTGATACTTCCATCAGGTGCCGTATTGTTTGGAATAAAAGTGCAGCAGAAGGTGCCGAACATTTTGCATACCCCGCCCCTTTCTGCAGCAACATATCCAACGCTATGCGGTTCTGCCACGCTGTCAAAGAGGTGGCGTCCAATTGTGCTGCTATACCTTTGATAGCATCTCTGGTGTAATTCACAAACCTCTGCTGGTTGTAGTAGATGTAGTTTATCCAGTCGATGTTCTTGTTGGGCTGGACTCATATGAAGAGTGAGGTGAGTCCTGCTGTTATTTGATTCTGCGCTTTAAATTCATCTGGAACTCCTCGTGGAACACCTATATACACTTGGTTGTCAAATGATCCTTGTGGTGTTTCTCGCTTAATTCCTTTAAAAAAAAGTATTTACCTGGTAGTTTCATTGATTTATCACTCACAGGAACTATATAAAAGGGAAGCAGCAATCGGGTAGGGCACAACTACCCTCCCATCTAGGTGGCAGTCTGGGCCTTAGTCTCTTATCTCCACACAAACACCAAACATCAGCCAATTGCCGTTTCTGTTCCTGAAACCATTTTAGTTGGTACTTAATGTCTGTAGTAAGAGTTGTAGTTGCACAGTATTCAGGGGACAGGGTGCCAACATTTGTACCATTCCTGTCATTGTTAGAGAAACAAGTAAAATTTCCTGGTAATGCTTGTACTGATGGGGGTATACTTTGCATCTTAGTCTTAGGGTAACTCTTTTCTCATTTACACATTCTGACCCAGTAATATTTTATGAAAACATTCTTATTATACAAGTCAAGTCTATTTCCTCTTTAGGGAGAGGAACGGTGGCTAGTTGTGGAATATAATAAGGTTTACAATACAACATTTCATACGGTGTTAGACCTTTAGCAGTAGGGGTAATTCTTATACTCAACAATGCCATTGGCAAACACTAAACCCATTTATTTTTCCCTGTTTCCTTTAACAATTTTCTTAGTTTACTCTTTAAGGTACCATTGTGTCTCTCCACTGTGCCCACAGATTGTGGGTGGTAGACACAGTGGTTTTTTTTTTTAGGTCAATATTGTAGCATTTACCAATTTGTTGTATTGTTCGGTTTACAAAATGGGAGCCATTGTCACTGTAAATCACAGAGGGAATCCCATGAAGTGGAATCACCTCTTTAATAAGTACTTTGGCTACTGACTGCCCATTTGGGTGTGTCATAGGAAAAGCTTCCGCCCACTTTATAAACAACAATAATCATAAAATCCATGCATATCGTGTGAAAGGGATAAGAGGGTTGTGAGAAATGACCTCTTGAGGGTCTTAGGGCACCTTGAGCATGGTATCTGGTACAAAGCGGACATGTGAGGCAAAAATCTCTAGAGTCATTCGTAAACCCATATGTTGAGAACACCTTATTGATCACCTGCACCATCCCTCCTTTTGAGATATGGGCTTGCCCATGGCTCAATAACGCAGCATATCTAAACAGTGATGTAGGTAAGATGGGTTTACCTTCTGTACTTGTGTATATACCATTGACCAGCGTTGCCCCTTTAGAAAACCACTTTTGTTTTTCACCTGCCGGTGATGTTTTCTGCATTTCTGATAACCATGTTTTATCAATAGCTTTCCGTACCTCACCATTTTCTTGGGGACCTGTATAGTATATGTGTGTTTTTTGTAGTAGCTTCCCTTGCGGTCTTGTCTGCTAGTGCATTTCCTAGAGTAATTGGATCTGTTCCCTTTCTGTGTGCTGTACATTTACAAATAGCCACTTGTGTTGGTTTCTGTACATTTTCTAGAAGGGCCAGGATAAGATCTCTATGTGAGATTGGTTTACCTGTGGACGTAATCATACCCCTATTTTTCCATTGCTGGGCAAATATGTGTATAGTAGAAAAAGCGTATTGGTTGTCTGTATAAATATTTATTTTCTTCCCTTCCCTTAGACTACAGGCCCAGGATAGGGCAATAATTTCAGCTTGTTGTGTAGAGTAGGAACTGGGAAGGGGTCTGGCTTCAATGACCTGGTCATGCGTTACTATAGCGTATGCCATTTGATGTACCCCTTTATCGTCCTTTTTACAAGACCCATCAACACAAAAGGTAATGTCAGCATCTAGAAAGGGAACATCAGTGAGATCCTTCCTTACAATCTACAGTCTGATAAAAGGTTTTACTGTAATTAGGAAGGCTAAGCATAACCCACAATGAGGTGCTTTACCTTCGTAAATGCATCCTCTGCTTGCACATTCCACTGAATGGAATCTTTTGCAGCCATTAGTGAACCATAGATGAGATCAGAAAGAGGCTCCACCTCCATAGCATAATTTGCTATCCATGCTCTACAGACATTTGCCATGCCAAGAAATGACATCATTTATTTTTGGTATGTGATTTGGGGACTTGAAGGGTGGCCTCTTTTCGGATCTCATCCAAATGTCTACCTTCTTGAGATAAAATGTAACCCAGGCATTTCACCTTTTCTTTCCACAGTTGTGATTAGTCTTTGCTGACCTTTTGACCTTGGTCTGCGAGGAAATGCATCAGAACCATGGTAATTTTACATACATTACTACCAGAATGTCATCCAAATACAAGAGAATTTAACACACTGGGAGGTACAAACCGAGACAAATTATTGGACATTCTTTGTGAGAAGGTAGTTGGACTTTCACAATATCCCTGGGATAACCTAGTGTATGTGTACCTCCTTTTTTTTTTTTTTTTTTTTCGTGTACATAAATGCAACCCAGAACTTGACTGTCTTTGTGTAAGGGAATGGAAAAGAAGGATTACTGTTATCAATAACATAAAATACCTCGTTCTCTGGGTAGAGCTCGTTCAGGAGGACATGCATGTCTGGGACCACCGGGGCCCTCGGTAATACGGCCCCATTGACTGCCTGTAAATCCTGCACGAGTCTCCACCCATCTTTCTCTCCCTTATGCCTCCTAGTCCCTCTGGATTTTAGCTTCTCATCTGTTAGTTGGACCCAGTTTGTGATAAATTCTCATAGCTCATGCCATGATACCTTGGGATTCTGGTTGACCGAAACACAAGAACAGTATCCTGCCTGTATATTTGCATAATAGGCTGTGGTAGGAGACAAGTAGCCACGCTATTTCCTTCCTTATCACAGTCCAGACATTTTAATAGAACTTCAGTGTTAGTGAGACTCATTAACTGTTTCTCATAGGACTTATCAGGCCCAGAGGTCTTTCTGTAGTACATGGTGCAATAGAGGTTTGTCTGGACCTTATACCTTTTCCTCACAGACTCTTCATCAATTATTTCTGCCAGGGTTTTGGGTATATTTAATCCCTCAGTTTGCAAATTCCAGGCTGTACCAGTATCAGGGCTCATTATCCACGGCTGTGATTTGTTTTTCACACAGCCGATGGGCTCTGAGACCTCCCTCCACTGGTACGACAGAAATATCAAGAGCGTGCAACATGTCTCTACCCAACAAATTAACAGGACATTTAGTCATAATGACAATTTTACACTGAGCCTATTTACCTGTCTGTGGATCTTCCACAGTAAGGCCTTCAGATATGACCTCCTGGTGCATCAACCCATTTTGCAGATTTTACATATACTACACCTTTTTCTTTACCCCTGGGGGCATATCCAGCGGGTGTATTAGGGTCCTACAAGCCCCAGTATCGCAGAAAAATGTTAGCCATCTACCCTTCACAACCAAGATTATTTCTGACTTGACTTTAGCATGCAAACAAGTTTCAACAGTGCACACATCCAAAATTTCAGATTCTTTCTCATCATTTTCTTCTGTATCTCTCTCTCTGCAGACATACCAACATCTTCATGCATCTTCCTCTCTGTTTGACCTACATTCTTTTGCCAAGTGACCTCTTTTACCTCACAGGAAACACTCCCCTCTCTCTTTTTTTTTTTTTTTTTCATAGTCCTAAATGCGGGGCCTTGTTCATGTGTTTCCTATCCTTCTGTTCTCCTTCTCAATGACATACACATCATTACCTTCATCCACATAAACACTTTCCCTTTCTTTACTCTCTTTTTTGATTGGAAGTGCCGCTCAGCATGCCTCGCATACTCTATCAGCCCTTGTAGTCTGCAGATCCTATGGTTGATCATGTGTTTGATAACAAACTTGATATAGGGGCAAACAGCCCCTTCAAGATTGCATCCTTTAGCTGTTGCTCATATGTACTATCGTTTACTTGATTTACTGGGACTTCTATTCCAGAGTGATTATTGAAAATCTCCCTCATCCTAACAATGAAATTGTCCACTGTTTCCTCTTCTCCCTGTACACACTGATTTATAATGGACCAGTCGGCTCGACGTATCCATCTATTCTCTATCCTTGCTATAAGAGCATTCCTCCTGTTTTCTAGTGCTGCATCATCATGAGGCAACACAACTCCCTGATTGTTTAATCCTCTCCAATCTCCCACTACATGATGCCAGTCGGGACCCAGGATCTGTCTGGTGACCTGCTCTATTTCCCTCCCAATAAGATGATAGTTAGCAATCATTCTCATGATACCATCCCTGATTTAAGCTATGTTCACCTTGGGATGTGGTACCCCTTCAGTAGTTTTTTTAACATCCTCAGGGGTCCAGGGGCGATAGACCATCATAGAGTTGGGGACTACTATACCTCCTACATTTTGTCCTGCCCTAGGTTTGGGAACTTCAATTAGTGGAAATTCTTCCTCTCCACATTCTGTTTGTTCCCCAGCTGAGGGGGATATCAATTGGTTCACCAGGTCCCCGAAAAATTTGTAATAGTTGCTGTAAAGGGGGTCCCTTGTGGACTCCTCTGGACAGCAAGAGTCATTTTGAGAGGGGGTTTAGCTGCAGCCATAAGAGAATCGGTTGCATCTGCGGGTGACCCAGGTGACCACAGGGGAACAACAAACAGTGGAGAGTCAGGTTGCATTTGGTTTGTTACGTTTTGTTCAGTCAATACTTGCTGAACTAAACTTGAGAGGACGGTCATATTATTGTCCTCCTCTTTGTTCAAAAACATAGTCTTTTTATGGTTTTCTGAATTTAACCTATGGTTAGCCTCCTCAAGCTATTTCTTTGCCTGGGGAAGTCCTAATTTCTTCTCTTTTCTTATTTTCATGCCGGCATCATTTTTAAGCTTTCTACACAGTATTACACAATAATCCTTATTTAAAAACGCATCAAAATCATACTTTGTTTTTCACATTTAAAGAAATGTCACATTCTCTTTGTCTAGACTACACATATATTTAACATCTTCATTCACACCAACAGATTTTCCATGGATCATACCTACTTTGTTTATCGTGCACACGGAGCTCTTTTTTTGTTAATGTCTTCTCACAATGACACAACACACGCACACAGTATCTTATCACTTGCAATCACTCACAGACTTTCTAGTCCTGATATATCACTTCTAGATTACTGATCTTGTGTATTGCTAAAACACTGGTGTCTTAGAGAATTACAGAATTACGGGGAGACTGTATTCTCCCGACTGTTCTCTTATCATTACTTAATACTTCACTAACTTGTAGAGAGCATTTACAGAATTACGAGGAAACTGAATTCTCCCGACTGTTCTTTCATCTTATCAAAACATTTAATATTTCAGTCATTGATCCAAGGGTATTTATGTGCCTGCTCAGGATTAATACAACATATGAGGCTGGCATGAACACTGCGGTCCGCCAAATGTCCTCTGTTTGTTACCTGGAAATCTATCAGGCCACACCCTTGTATCAACGGAGGGGGGGTTCTTTAGGTTTTGATCTAGGAGTATTTATGTGTCCCCAAGGGATTTTCTGCAGTTTACAAGGCTGTCTGGATCTAAGATCCAATCGACAAATTTCCTTTATCTGCACCCGGATATTAGTATGGGACCATACCCCTATATCAAATGACTATTAACCAGAAGAATCAAACAAGAACACACAAGAGAGAACACCCGCAGTGCTCGACTGCCGCCAGGTCGCCCTGAGCGCGTCTTCCCAAAACGCGGGCTAGTCACTAGGTCTGCCCATCCAGGATGGCCACAGACGGATCTATACGGGGAATACGTGACCACTTATTTCCCCTCAACAAGAGTAAAGCAGATAGGACAGAAACAGATAAACATTCAATCAATCTCTATATTGTATGTATATATATTCAAATCCCTTATTCATCAAATTCCTAATCAAGTCTAACACAAAAGGTTAATAATAAAATAAAAATCTTACCTTATCCCGAGAGCGGTCTCTTGTGCTGATCCGGTAAGTCGCTGCCCGGGAGGCACTAGTTCAGCGGACCGGCCTCTTTTTAACATCTAATTTGAGATGGAGGACTTACAGTTTTGCCGTACGGTCATCGGTCACTGTTGGCCAGTGCGTCTCGGGGAATTGGACTTCCGGCTCGAAGGACCAAATTTGTTAAGGCAATTATTTCACCATCTCAGATCGCCCTCGGGAATCAAGGTAATATTTATTGCATATGCAAGAGAAATGAATTACACGTTCATGCAGCCTTTATCATTTCTAAAGAAAATACTTTGGTACATGTTTTTTATAAGCCCTGGACACCCCCCTTTCCTGTCTTAAAACATGCCCAGTCTCATGTATTTTCAACTTTATTCTAGACAGAACAGGAAAGGTGGAAGTGTCTGTTACAGACTGTTATCTTACATATAACAATGCTTACAGGATACATTCAAAACTGCACATCTAAGCATATTATATTGCTGAGTATATATTGCTGACTCCATATTATCACTATAACTTATTTCTAGGCCATGATAATCAAAATGGCGTCTTTCATAACTGACATTTAAAGTATAATTTCTCTAACATTTGCAGAGTCAGGCCTGATCCCTGCGATCGCTAACAGTTTTTTTTGTAGTGTTTTGGTGAACTGGCAAGCACCAGCGGCCTAGTACACCCCGGTCGTATTCAAACCAGCACTGCAGTAACACTTGGTGACGTGGCGAGTCCCATAAGTGCAGTTCAAGCTGGTGAGGTGGCAAGCACAAGTAGTGTCCCGCTGCCACCAAAAAGACAAACACAGGCCCATCGTGCCCATAGTGCCCTTCCTACTGCATTCGCCAATCCTAATTGGGAACCCACCGCTTCTGCAGCACCCGTACTTCCCCCATTCACATCCCCAACCAAATGCAGTCGGCTGCATGAGAGGCATTTTCTTTATGTCCTCCCGAGTACCCCTACCCAACGAACCCCCCCAAAAAAGATGTCGTGTCTGCAGCAAGCGCGGATATAGGCGTGACACCCGCTATTATTGTCCCTCCTGTCCTGACAATCCTGGTCTTTGCATTGGTGAATGTTTTGAACGCTACCATTCACTAGTTGAGTATTAGCGTAGGGTACAGCATTGCACAGACTAGGCACACTTTCACAGGGTCTCCCAAGATGCCATCGCATTTTGAGAGACCCGAACCTGGAACCGGTTACAGTTATAAAAGTTAGTTACAAAAAAAGTGTAAAAAAAAAAAAAAACACATACAAAAATATAAAATAAAAAAAAATAGTTGTCGTTTTATTGTTCTCTCTTTCTCTCTATTCTCTCTATTGTTCTGCTCTTTTTTACTGTATTCTATTCTGCAATGTTTTATTGTTATTATGTTTTATCATGTTTGCTTTTCAGGTATGCAATTTTTTATACCTTACCGTTTACTGTGCTTTATTGTTAACCATTTTTTTGTCTTCAGGTACGCCATTCACGACTTTGAGTGGTTATACCAGAATGATGCCTGCAGGTTTAGGTATCATCTTGGTATCATTCTTTTCAGCCAGCGGTTGGCTTTCATGTAAAAGCAATCCTAGCAGCTAATTAGCCTCTAGACTGCTTTTACAAGCAGTGGGAGTGAATGCCCCCCCCAACGTCTTCCGTGTTTTTCTCTGGCTCTCCTGTCTCAACAGGGAACCTGAAAATGCAGCCGGTGATTCAGCCAGCTGACCATAGAGCTGATCAGAGACCAGAGTGGCTCCAAACATCTCTATGGCCTAAGAAACTGGAAGCTACTAGCATTTTATGACTTAGATTTCGCCGGATGTAAACAGCGCCATTGGGAAATTGGGAAAGCATTTTATCACTCCGATCTTGGTGTGGTCAGATGCTTTGAGGGCAGAGGAGAAATCTAGGGTCTAATAGATACCAATTTTTTCAAAAAAGAGTACCTGTCACTACCTATTGCTATGATAGGGGATATTTACATTCCCTGAGATAACAATAAAAATGATTTAAAAAAAAAAAAAAAAATGAAAGGAACAGTTTAAAAATAATTAATAAAGAAAAAAAAAAAAAGCACCCCTGTCCCCCCTGCTCTCACGCTAAGGCGAATGCAAGCGTCGGTCTGGCGTCAAATGTAAACAGCAATTGCACCATGCATGTGAGGTATCGCCGCGAAGGTCAGATCGAGGGCAGTAAGTTTAGCAGTAGACCTCCTCTGTAAATCTAAAGTGGTAACCTGTAAAGGCTTTTAAAAATGTATTTAGTTTGTCGCCACTGCACGTTTGTGCGCAATTTTAAAGCATGTCATGTTTGGTATCCATGTACTCGGCCTAAGATCATCTTTTTTATTTCATCAAACATTTGGGCAATATAGTGTGTTTTAGTGCATTAAAATGTAAAAAAATGCGTTTGAAAAATCGCTGCGCAAATACTGTGTGAAAAAAAAAAAATGAAACACCCACCATTTTAATCTGTAGGGCATTTGCTTTAAAAAAAATATATAATGTTTAGGGGTTCAAAGTAATTTTCTTGCAAAAAAAAATTATTTTTTTATGTAAACAATAAGTGTCAGAAAGGGCTTTGTCTTCAAGTGGTTAGAAGAGTGGGTGATGTGTGACATAAGCTTCTAGATGTTGTGCATAAAATGCCTGTTGTGGTGACTAGTTCCACGTCTTCATCCTCCTGCTCAGCTTGTGTTGGAGGGATTTCCCCTTCTTCCAGAGGGGGGGGGCTCTGGTCTCCTTGGATGAGGGGTGCCCTCCGAGTCTTTTATCCCCTATGTAAAGCAAAAATGGTATAATTAGCACACAGATATTTGATGGCAGAAATAGAAATAGGAAACATTGCTTGGAAGTGGGGTACAATTGTCTATTTTAGCAGAGTTCCAAGATGTAGCTTTTTTAGTGCCCTTTGTCAAGCTGCAATACTTTACCTGTTTGGTACAAGCTTCACAGATGGAGACCCCCCTATAGTATACACTGGAGCACCTGT
Organism: Lithobates clamitans; assembly: GCA_037952925.1. Classification (NCBI taxonomy): domain Eukaryota; kingdom Metazoa; phylum Chordata; class Amphibia; order Anura; family Ranidae; genus Lithobates; species Lithobates clamitans. The sequence goes on along the minus strand of JBBGZY010002185.1, from coordinate 5,116 downwards.
GTGCCCCCCCTAATAAAAATTGTGTTCTGGGGTCCCACACTAGTGCTCCAGAGTCCAGATGTGAAAACAGCTGCTAAGTGTCCTCTCCTTACACACAATCTAGTTTGCATTTCATTCTAGTAACAAAGCCATCTACACAACCCAGTTCTTTGAAGACAAGTATAGGGCGTCAAAATGGTGGCCAAATGCATATGGGCTAAACAATGGTATTTTATAGTCCGAAATAAAAATGTGTGATCCGAACAAATAATGTGCCCATGAACATGAAAGTTGCCATTTTAAACTGTACAACAGTTCCTAAAAGCACATGGAGCAGCACGAACGTAATAAACACAAAAAGAATAGGAACACAGCACAACTACTTACTTTTTTGCAGCACTCTCCGGATCTTTCTGTACTGCTCATGTTCTCGTAATTTCAGGTCCGACCACCGCTTCCTGAGCTGATCTTTCGATCGTCGTACCCCGAATTTCCGGTGCAGGCTCCTGACTAGGGATGAGCCGAACACCCCCCTGTTCGGTTCGCACCAGAACATGCGAACAGGAAAAAAATTCGTTCGAACACGCGAACACCGTTAAAGTCTATGAGACACGAACATGAATAATCAAAAGTGCTAATTTTAAAGGCTAATATGCAAGTTATTGTCAATAAAAGTGTTTGGGGACCTGGGTCCTGCCCCAGGGGACATGGATCAATGCAAAAAAAAGTTTTAAAAACGGCCGTTTTTTCAGGAGCAGTGATTTTAATAATGCTTAAAGTCAAACAATAAAAGTGTAATATCCCTTTAAATTTCATACCTGGGGGGTGTCTATAGTATGCCTGTAAAGGGGCGCATGTTTCCCGTGTTTGGAACAGTCTGACAGCAAAATGACATTTTAAAGGAAAAAACTCATTTAAAACTACCGCGGCTATTGCATTGCCGACAATACACATAGAAGTTCATTGATAAAAACGGCATGGGAATTCCCCACAGGGCAACCCCGAACCAAAATTAAAAAAAAAAAATGATGTGGGAGTCCCCCTAAATTCCATACAAGGCCCTTCAGGTCTGGTATGGATATTAAGGGGAACCCCGCGCCAAAAAAAAAAAAAAAAACGGCGTGGGGTCCCCCTAAAAATCCATACCAGACCCTTATCCGAGCACGCAACCTGGCAGGCCGCAGGAAAAGAGGGGGGGACGAGAGTGCGGCCCCCCCCCCTCCTGAACTGTACCAGGCCACATGCCCTCAACATTGGGAGGGTGCTTTGGGGTAGCCCCCCAAAACACCTTGTCCCCATGTTGATGAGGACAAGGGCCTCATCCCCACAACCCTGGCCGGTGGTTGTGGGGGTCTGCGGGCGGGGGGCTTATCGGAATCTGGAAGCCCCCTTTAACAAGGGGACCCCCAGATCCCGGCCCCCCCCCTGTGTGAAATGGTAAGGGGGTACTTACCCCTACCATTTCACTAAAAAACTGTCAAAAATGTTAAAAATGACAAGAGACAGTTTTTGACAATTCCTTTATTTAAATGCTTCTTCTTTCTTCCTTCATCTTCTTCTTCTTCTGGTTCTTCTGGCTCTTCTGGTTCTTCCTCCGGCGTTCTCGTCCAGCATCTCCTCCGCGGCGTCTTCTATCTTCTTCTCCTCGGGCCGCTCCGCACCCATGGCATGAGGGGGAGGCTCCCGCTCTTCTCTTCATCTTCTTCTTCATCTTCTTCTTCATCTTCTTCTTCTTCTTCTTCTTCTCTTCTTCATCTCTTCTTCCTTCTTCATTTCTTCTCCGGCCGCTCCGCAGCCATGCTGGCATGGTGGGAGGCTCCCGCTGTGTGACGGCGTCTCTTCGTCTGACGGTTCTTAAATAACGGGGGGCGGGGCCACCCGGTGACCCCGCCCCCCTCTGACGCACGGGACATGACGGGACTTCCCTGTGGCATTCCCCGTGACGTCACAGGGAAGTCCCGTCAAGTCACCGTGCGTCAGAGGGGGGCGGGGTCACCGGATGGCCCCGCCCCCCGTTATTTAAGAACCGTCAGACGAAGAGACGCCGTCACACAGCGGGAGCCTCCCACCATGCCAGCATGGCTGCGGAGCGGCCCGGAGAAGAAATGAAGAAGGAAAAAGAGATGAAGATGAAGATGAAGATGAAGATGAAGATGAAGAGAAGAGCGGGAGCCTCCCCCTCATGCCATGGGTGCGGAGCGGCCCGAGGAGAAGAAGATAGAAGACGCCGCGGAGGAGATGCTGGACGAGAACGCCGGAGGAAGAACCAGAAGAGCCAGAAGAACCAGAAGAAGAAGATGAAGGAAGAAAGAAGAAGCATTTAAATAAAGGAATTGTCAAAAACTGTCTCTTGTCATTTTTAACATTTTTGACAGTTTTTTAGTGAAATGGTAGGGGTAAGTACCCCCTTACCATTTCACACAGGGGGGGGCCGGGATCTGGGGGTCCCCTTGTTAAAGGGGGCTTCCAGATTCCGATAAGCCCCCCGCCCGCAGACCCCCACAACCACCGGCCAGGGTTGTGGGATGAGGCCCTTGTCTTCATCAACATAGGGACAAGGTGTTTTGGGGGGCTACCCCAAAGCACCCTCCCAATGTTGAGGGCATGTGGCCTGGTACGGTTCAGGAGGGGGGGTGGCCGCACTCTCGTCCCCCCTCTTTTCCTGCGGCCTGCCAGGTTGCGTGCTCGGATAAGGGTCTGGTAAGGATTTTTAGGGGGACCCCACGCCGTTTTTTTTTTTTTTTTTTGGCGCGGGGTTCCCCTTAAAATCCATACCAGACCTGAAGGGCCTTGTATGGAATTTAGGGGACCCCCACATCATTTTTTTTTTTTTATTTTGGTTCGGGGTTGCCCTGTGGGGAATTCCCATGCCGTTTTTATCAATGAACTTCTATGTGTATTGTCGGCAATGCAATAGCCGCGGGTAGTTTTAAATGAGTTTTTTCCTTCCAAATGTCATTTTGCTGTCAGACTGTTCTGTACAGGCACACTATAGACACCCCCCAGGTACGAAATTTAAAGGGATATTACACTTTTATTGTTTGACTTTAAGCATTAATAAAATCACTGCTCCTGAAAAAACGTCCGTTTTTAAAACTTTTTTTTGCATTCGAATTTGCCGCGAACACCCCAAATTGTTCGCTGTTCGGCGAACTTGCGAACAGCCAATGTTCGAGTAGAACATGAGTTCGACTCGAACTCGAAGCTCATCCCTACTCCTGACCACTTTCGCCATTATCTTGGCCTTTCGGACATTGGGGTTGGGGTAAGGCCCATACTTTCCATCATAGTCGGCCTTCTTCAGGATGTCCACCATTTCCAACATCTCCCCAAAGGACATATTTGAGTCCTTTAATCTCCTTCTGGATCGGGACGTTTCAGGCTCCGGCCTTTCCTCCTCCTCCTCCTCGTTGCTACAATTAGCACGATCCTGCTGTCTATCCGCCATGTGCTCTTCCCCCACTGCGCCGAACGAAAAGGGGCGGGGGAATAGACTAGAAAGAACGTCAGGGGCGGGCGGAGTTATACGCATGCGCAGTGTGTATAAATCGTAACGCGCACATCTTACGTACGATCTGTGAGCGGAGGAAGGAGTATCAGAGACGCCGATCGTGCTAACGAAGGTAGGATCTAAACTTGGGCCTATACTGCTTCGAAATTGAAGCCTATATTGTAACAAGATTAGGGGAGTTTGGCCTGACATTAGGCTTTGTCTTGTGTTGTGTCTTGCAGAGAAAATGGATGGGTTCAACGACCACAATTTCTGCCCCTGTTTATTGACAAGTACAGAGAGCTGCCCTGTCTGTGGCAAGTGAGACACCCCCACTATAATCACAAACAGAAGAGGCAGGCAGCGCTGGAGAAACTGCTGGAGTTGGTGAAGCCGGTGGTCCCCACAGCAACCATCCCCTATTTAAAAGCCAAAATTGGTGGCCTGAGGAGCACATATCTTAGGGAGCGCAAGAAGGTCACAGATTCCCAGAGGTCCGGAGCTGCAGCAGATGACGTTTATGTCCCCAGGCTGTGGTACTATGAGAGACTGCGATTTCTGTCAGACCACACTGAAGTCAGGGAATCCCTCTCTACTCTTCCTTCCACCCTTCCTTCCATCCCAGCTGAGGCTTCCGATGTCCAACCTGGGCCTTCCAGCCAGGAAGAAGTGGAGGAGCCCAGCTGGAGTCAGATATAGCATTCTTCTACAGATTTCTGGGCAATAAATAAATGATGTTTACTAGATGTTATTATTGATCACTAATTGCTGATTAAAAAAAAGTGTTTTACATATCAATAGACAGTAGTGGGCACCCAAAATTGGGACAAGAATGCTAAATGCTGAGCTCAGAAGGATAGTCTGTTATATTTGTTAAAGCGGATCTTCACCCGTTTTTTAATCAGCATCTCGGTGGCTTCTAAAAGCAACACCGAGTGCCATATGGAGCTTTTTTTTTTTCCTACCTTACGTTATCTGTCTTTCTTTGTTTCTGTCCCTGCGGCTGTGGGCATGGACTTTTGCGGGTATTGACGTCATATCCTTCGTTCCCCGCAATGTCTCCTGGGATCTCATTGTCTTTCATCCCAGGAGACATTGCGGATAACCTCCGCAAAATCTTGCGAGACTGCAGGACTGACGTCATTACGTCCGCCACGTTTGGAGGGCGTTTCAAAATTTGCCATGTTTAGGTTGGGCATACAGGTAATATTCAGCAGTATTACCTGAGAACACGAGGCGAACGGAGCACACGCGGCATACCTTCCCCTTTGTCACCATATGCTACTGCACAAATAATAAGGTAAGTAGTCTTAGTGTCTTTATTTATATATATTTTTTTTTCAATCTAAAATTATACTGTTACTTGGAATGCTTTGTATATAGGTATAATGTATTTTAAAATCTATTTTTAAATGTAATATAGCTAGCTTTATAGTAATGGTTATTACAGTAGAATTTTCATATCTATTTTGTTATCCATTTTTTTTTTTTTTTTAAACATAAAATTTTTGTTGTCTATTTAAATTATTTATTTTTAATAATTTTTTTTTTATTTTACTAAGGAAAGTATTTAGTAAATTGTAATATATATAAATATTGTAATTGTGTATAAAAAGCGAAAGATATTATTTTTAGATGTAACATCAG
>JBBGZY010002184.1:0-176945 GCA_037952925.1 Lithobates clamitans | reverse complement strand
CTATTTGCTGAGAGGTATAGTGAGTATTTTGCAGACCTCACTTTTTGTCACAAAGTTTTGAAAATTGAAAAAAAAATTTTTTCTTGCCTTTCTTCATTTTCAAAAACAAATGAGAGCTGCAAAATACTCACCATGCCTCTCAGCAAATAGCTTGGGGTGTCTACTTTCCAAAATGGGGTCATTTGGGGGGGGTTGTGCCACCTGGGCATTCCATGGCCTCCGAAACTGTGATAGGCAGTGAAGAGTGAAATCAAAAATTTACACCCTTATGGGGCGTACACACGGTCGGACTTTTCGTCTACAAAAGTCCAACAGACGCCGACGGACTAAAGCTGGTTGGTAATCCGATCGTGTGTGGGCTTCTTCGGACTTTCAGCGGACTTTTTCAGCCTCAAATCCGACGGACTTTAGATTTGAAACATGCTTCAAATCTTTACGTCGTAACTACGACGGACCCCGATGTCCGCTCGTCTGTATGCTAGTCCGACGGACAAAAAAACGACGCATGCTCATAAGCAAAAACTAAACGGAAGCACTCGGTCTAGTAAAACTAGTGTTCGTATTGTAGGTAGCACATTCCTCACGCTGCAAAATCTGTGATCGTTGAATGCAGCGCATTTAATGTCTTCTTTACGAATGCTATAAAGAACGAAGATGTTTTGCTGTTCATATTCAAACAGAGTTCTCCCAAACAGATTTCTGGATTCTTTTTCTGTTTGATCTCATGAATGACATGGTATGCTTTTTCAAAACAATGTTTCCATAGTAATAATACTTTTAATTTTTTTTTTTTTTGGTGGAGTCATCTTTTCTTGTAATTTTTATCCAGATATTTATTTTATGATTGTTGTGGAACTTTTTTTCTGTTTATCTCTAATTTTTTTTGTAAAGTTACCACAGGGAACCCATTTTTATATATATTTGTTAAAATTTTTTTAATGTTTGTAAAGTTACCACAAAGAACCCTTTATATTTTTTGTTTTTATAGTGATTTTTTTTTTGTTTTTATATAAAGTTAACCCAAAGCACCGTTTTTGGTTATGTATCGTTTTTTTTTTAAATACTTACCACTCGAACATTATTAACATTATTTTAATCTATTTTTGGTGTGTTTTTGTAAAATCAATGAGACTGTTGTCCCTTGTTAATTTAAATCATTGTGTCTAAAATCTATGATTTAAAATAAAAAACCTAAACTCAAAAAAGATCCATTTATTTATGGTCTAAATAAAATAAAGAGGAAGTCAACGCTGGAAAGAGTATGTGTACAAGAAAATGGGGATCTTGAGGAGTCCATATAAGAGGGAGCACAATCTGGTCCAAGAATCCCAGAGATCAACAGCACCAGCAAATGATATAGATGTCCCCAGACTGTGGTACTACAACAGCCTGCGTCTTCTGTTAGACCAGACTGAACCCAAGTCATCACTTTCTTCTCTTCCCTGCAGCCTTTCCTCCACGCTGCCCTGCAGCCTTCCCTGTAGCCTTCTTTGGAGGCTGTGGCTCTGGTGTTTCAGTTGTGGCAGGAGGAGGAGGAGGAGGAGGAGGAGGAGGAGGAGGGGGGGCTGCCTCATGTAGTTGGGTGTTTCGTGTTAGCGTGCCCTGCAGCCCCTTCTGGATTGTTTCCCCAAATAGTCGCTCACAAATGAGGCGCTGCTCCCAATCCATTTGAAGAAGCCTGATGGCTAAGTAGCAGCCATAGGACTCTTCCGCTTCGGGGGGGCTCCTTAAAAAACGGGTGGCCTCTTGCATGAGGCGCAGGGATGCCTCCTGTGTGACCATCCCCTTCCTGGCCCCTTTTTTTGGGAAGGTGGAAGGGAGGCACTTGGGATTCGGTCACGCTCCTACTGGGCCCAGCCACCTCACTTGGCCCAGCCACCTCACTTGGCCCAGCCACCTCACTGGGAGCAGCCACCTCCTGCCTGACACTGGGCCCAGCCTCCTCCAGGATGATGGTGAATCCGGCCTCCTCCAGGCTGTCCATGGGCCCGGTCTCCTCCTGCCTGCCACTTTCCCCACATTCCTCCTGGATGGACTCATCCTGTGTATAAAAAAAGGACAATAGTTTTAGTATATTTTTTTGGGTTCATCAATGACACACAGTTTGCTTCTCATGACTAGCAAATTCAATGTGAATACATCTCTTTAATAAAAGAGTCTAATCAGACACCCTAATTATTTCAAGCAGGTGCCAAACATATTTAGCCACTACTGTCAATTGATATGTATACACAATTTTGAGTGCAAAATTATTTTAGACAATTATAACATCCAGTTAACATCATTAATATTAGTACAGTAAATATTTGTTAAAATAATTTACCTGACTCCAGATGGTCATATCCGGTTCATCCAGGATGGAAGACCCAGCTTGCTCCTCATGAGCCTCTGCTGGGGTGGAGGGAAGGGTGGAGGGAAGGGTGGAGGGAAGGGTTAAAAGTGATGCCCTGGCTTCAGTCTGGTCATCAAGAAAACGGAGTTGATTGTAGTACCACAGCCTGGTTACATAAACATCATCTGCTGATGCTCCTGATCTCATTGATTCCTGGATCTTCTTATGTTCCCTCTTATACATGTTCCTCAAGACCCCAATTTTCTTGAGCAATGTCTCCATTGTTGCTTCCGGGATGGTCGCCTGGACAAAGGACAGAAGTCTCTCCAGCGTTGACTTCCTCACATGCTTTGCATAATACTGTGGGTGTTTCACCTCCCACAAATTCCTCATCTCTCTATATTTAGAAATAAAAGCAGTAAGGAACTCTGGATCCTTAAATAGGGGATTCATAATGTCTGTATAAAAGATAAAGTCACAAGACAAAAAACACTTATTAGGTTTCTGCTAAACCCTCATCATCGTATCCCTATGTAGGCCTCATCAATCTGTCAAGCCATATAGGCCGCTTGCTACAAAGTCTTGACCCAAAGTCTAAATTTTAAATTACCTTCGTTTAGTAGCGTCCCGGTCCACTATCACCTACGCACAGAACGTACGTACGACACAATATGTAACAGCGCTTTATACACTGCACATGCGTAATACTACGCCTATTTGGCCCGCCCCTGACGTTCTTTTTGTTTACGCATATAACCCGCCCTTGACTCTACGCACAGAACGTACGTACGACACGTGCACAAGGCCCCTCTTTATACACTACGCATGTGTGAAACTCCGCCTGCGTCGCCCGCCCCTGACGTTCAATTTTAACTCATGTTCTCCGCCCCTTAATTCTACGCACAGAACGTACGTACGACACGTGCGCAAGGCCCCTTTTAATACACTACGCATGTGTGAAACTCCGCCTGCGTCGCCCGCCCCTGACGTTCGATTTTAACTCATGTTCTCCGCCCATTTTTAGTTACGGCGCGTAGTGGGGTGAATAATGGCGGAGACACATGACATGTTAACTACCTCAGGTAGCGAAAAAAGCCCGGAGGCTGGATTTAAGGCCTCCAATATGAGTTTTGAAAAGATGGTGGAGATGGTGGCCATTCTTCAAAAAAAGGACTATGATGGGAAGTATGGGCCGTACGCCCGGCCAAATTTGCGCAAGGCCCAAATAATGGCGAAGATGGTGGACACTTTACAGCCTTCTTTTGGGGTAAAGCGCTCCAAGGATCAACTTAGAAAAAGATGGTCTGACCTGAAACTCAGGGAGCCAAATCAGTTCAGACGGATCCGTAAAGTGTTGCAAAAAAGTAAGTACCTGTGTTTTCATCTTGTGTTGATTACCTCGTATACCGCTCCATGTGCTTTTCATCCCTATACGATTGTTTGCATCGTTTGAAACGATCTTTTAATAAACATCGTTACATATCTATATATAATATATACATATATCTCTCTCTATATATATATACACATAGACAAATATATGTATATATATATATATATATATATATATATATATATGTATATATATATATATATATGTATATATATATATATATATATATATATATGTATATATATATATATATATATATATATATATATATATATATATATATATATATATATATATATATATATATATATATATATATATATATATATATATATATATATATATATATATATATATATATATATATATATATATATATATATATATATATATATATATATATGTATATATATATATATATATATATGTGTATATATATATATATATATATATGTATATATATATATATATATATATACATATATACATATGTATGTATGTATATATGTATGTATATAGATATATAGGTAGATATATAGATAGATCTATAATTTTTTTTTTTTTTTTTTATTAAATTAATATCTATTTGTAGATTTCTAGTTTTTGTTTGAGATTGAAGATTTATATTTAGTTATAGATATATAGAGAGAGAGAGATCCAAAGATTTTTTGATATATTTTGATATTGATATCTAGATATCGAGATATCTATCCATCTTGATATGTCTTTAGAAATTAAAATCTTGAAGTCTACTAGGAACTCTACACAAACAGACAATTTGTACACCACTTCACTACAAATGTTTGAAGATTAGTATTTACTAAAATATCTGTGTGCTAAGTATCTTAATTTTTTGCTTCACATAGGGGAAAAATCACTCAGCCAACAAGAGGAACCCAGTCCCCCCCCAGCAAAAGAACATACTTGGGAAATCAGCCCAAGCCCCACTGAGGATGTGGAGGAAGGAGAGGTAGGCGACATGGGCACCCCACCAGGTGAGTGTCTGACACACCAGCTTACGGTAATCTATGCATGGCTGCCTTTTATTTTATGTAATTTTTCTACTCTATTTTAGGTGATCTGGTTGTGCTTGAGTCAAGCAACAGCGCCACCCCCGAGGATGTTGAGGAAGTATGTGACATGGGCACCCCACCAGGTCAGTGTCTGAGACACCAGCTTTATGGTAAGGTAAACTATGTGTGCATATTTCTAAACATATTTTTTTTTTCATTCCACTTTAGGTCCAAGTGACTATTTCACCACAGACAGTGCCCAACGGCTAATTGCTCAAATAATGGCCTGGAATGGGGAGATCGATCAAATGCGGAATCGGCTGGATCGTATGCAGCAGGAAATGAAGGACATGATTGATGTTTTGGGTCGAATCTAAATGCCCTTTTTTAAACCCCAAACCATCGATCATGTCCTTCATTTCCTGGTTTGATGACCCCATTCTGGGCCTTCTCTTTATTATTTTTTGTTAAATTATATGCCTGTTTAACAACATTTAAAAAAGGAGGCCTATTTTTCAAAATACAAAAAAAAAAAAAAAAGGATTAGAAAAAAGACAAAAAAAATAAAAAAAGGATTTGAAAAAAATATTTAACTCTAATTATATTATTCTAAATTTATTTTATATATCTTTATATTTTTGGCTAGGAACATTTTATACTAAATGCATAACTGAATGGATACCAAAGATTAAAAACATCTGCTTTGAATTAAATAAATGTGTGGTTTGTTATTTCAATGCTCAGTATCAGTTTGTTTATAAATTTCAAAAAAGTGGTTTACAGTGGCAATGGAGCTTATTTAGAAATTACAAGAAAAATACAGTTGGCACTACAACTGCTCGACCATAACCTAGGAGAAAGCCCAAAAGAAAGGCAAGCAATAAATATAATTCAAGATTTCATCAAGATTGTTTTTATTTTAAATCTTTAGATATTCTGGCCCATTGCAATGGCCCCCCTACCCATAAAATAATTAACATATTGCTGTCTAACTTGACGGGCACTTTGGGGGGCCAAGCCAGTATGGACAGTATCCAGGCCCGTAAGATTATCAACGATAAGTCCGGCCTTAGGCCCAACTGGCACCATATAATTTTGAGAATGTTTGTTTAAAAAGTTGTGCAGGATGCAGCACGATAAAATGATAAAATTAAGTTTGTATTCCGCCAAATTAATGGAGGTTTGAAATAGGCGGAACCGGCTGGCCAGAATCCCAAACGCATTCTCAACCACTCTTCTAGCTCTGGCCAGCCGGAAATTAAAAACCCTCCTCTCCGGGGTGAGGGTTCTTTGGGGGAATGGCCTCATGAGGTGCTTGCTCAGAGCGAAGGCTTCATCGGCAATGAAGACAAAGGGGAGTCCTTCCACGTTATCCGCATCAGGTGGCAATCCCAGGCCACCACTCTGGAGACGCTGGCAGAACTCCGTCTGGGCAAATACTCCTCCATCCGACATCCGGCCATTCTTCCCCACGTCCACATATAGAAATTCATAGTGTGCCGACACCACCGCCATTAAAACTATACTGTGGAACCCCTTATAATTAAAATAGTATGACCCCGAATGGGGTGGTGGCACAATGTGGACATGTTTCCTATCTATAGCCCCTCCACAATTGGGAAAGTCCCAACGGGTGGCAAAATGGGATGCCACAGTCTGCCATTCCTGTGGCGTTGAAGGAAACTGGGGAATCAAACAAGAAAACAAAAATCAGTAATTTAGAATCGAACATGGCAAGAAAATTATACAATTAAAAACATTATTCCACAGCATCCACAGCTTCTGGAAGAAATAATATTGAAAGGCACACTTATCAGATTGCTCACCCCCTCTGATGGAACATTGATTACATTTTAGGGGGTGGTGAAATTACCAAAAAATATTAATTTTAGGACACACAGGGATTTAGGGACTAAAAAGGCTACAAGACTGCAGTTGTTCCACTCTGCAAGTGCAGTTGCTCCCCAGCTTTAAGTAAATGAGGTAAGGTAAAAAGGCTTTCATGTTGCAAGGAGTACACAACCACATGCAAGAGGAATTAATGAAAACACTTTGTGGCTTGTATATGATTTGATGATGGAAATCAGCAGAGCTTCTGCTCATTTACTAAAGCACTGGAGCAAATGCACTTGTAGAGTGCACATGCATTTTGCTAAGTGCAACATATATTTGCTTTTTAAAAATCAACACCAGAGAAGATTCTAGCAAATTATTAGGGGGGGGGGGGGGTTGAAATCAAGCTAATTATAAGCACACTATTTGGATAGAGTTTAGGGGAAACAAAATACAATGCAGCTGACTAAATACATTCAAACTGAGAAGACAAGGTGAATATGTGACCAGCATTGTATGCTGGAGAGGTTATTGAAGGCAAATATACATGCATGACAAAAAAGAACATGAAACAAATCAAGCATGCGTGAGAAGAAAAAGGGGACATTCACACTATATTACAATGATGGTAAGTAGTGTTTGAGCTAAGAAATACATTACATTATCAAAGAATAAATAAAAGAACATGTGATGCTAATAAAAGAAAACATTCTTACCTTAATATAGTCCTTCTGCAGGACCTGGATGATGGCAAAACAGGTCTCTGGGATAATGATCCCCAGAGCCTGGGGGGAGATGCCTGTTGAGAACTTGAGGTCCTGCAGGCTTCTCCCCGTCGCCAAGTACCGCAACGTGGCAACTAGCCTCTGCTCCGGAGTGATGGCTTGCCTCATGCAGGTATCCTGCCTGCTGATATAGGGGGTCAGCAAAGCAACCAAACGATCAAAAACAGGGTCCGTCATCCGGAGAAAGTTCCTGAAATCCTCAGGATTATTCTCACGGATCTCACGGAGCAATGGCATGTGACAGAACTGATCACGCTGGAGCAACCAATTCTTGGTCCATGAACTCCTCCTCGCCCTGTTCATGGACTGGTCTTGGTCTGAAGAATAAACTACAGCACCAAGCACATACAATGCACGAGCTCGACGACGAGTACGTACAGGTAACATGGCTTCAAAACGGTCGGCTGGTCAGAACGCACTTAACAGAACGCACTGAAGAACAGCAAGGCCTGTGAAGAACGACCTGAAAATCAGGAACGAGCGGCCAATAAAACAAAGATTTCTCAATGCCAACTGACCAAAAGCACTGAAAAGCAGATACAAACCTCACAAGCACAGACTGAACAACAGTTAAAACGAACTGAAAAATACGAGTCTCACAAGCGCGAATCGTCTCTCACCAAACTTCTACTAACACGAGATAAACACGAGATTAGCAGAAGGAGCCCAAAGGGTGTCGTACGGGCTATTGAACTTCCGTTTTATAGTCTCGCCGGACTTGATGTACGTCACCGCGTACTAGGCTGTCAAACTTTTGTGTGGTCGTGTGTAGGCAAGTCCGTTTGTTAGAAAGTCTGCAGCAAGTCCGCCGAAAGTCCGCAGGAAGTCTGTCGGACCGGCTGTCGGACTTTTGTAGATGAAAAGTCCGACCGTGTGTACGCGGCATTAGAAATCCTGAAGGTGGTGATTGGTTTTCGGGGCCCCGTACGTGGCTAGGCTCCTAAAAAGTCCCACACATGTGGTATCCCCATACTCAGGAGAAGCAGCTAAATGTATTTTGGGGTGCAATTCCACATATGCCCATGGCCTGTGTGAGCAATATATCATTTAGTGACAACTTTGTGCAAAAAAAAAAAAATTGTCACTTTCCCGCAACTTGTGTCAAAATATAAAATATTCCATGGACTCAACATGCCTCAAAGCAAATAGCTTGGGGTGTCTACTTTCCAAAATGGGGTCATTTGGGGGGGGGGGGGTTATGCCATCTGGGCATTTTATGGCCTTCAAAACTGTGATAGGTAGTGAGGAGTGAAATCAAAAATTTACGCCCTTAGAAATCCTGAAGGCAGTGATTGGTTTTTGGGGCTCCCGTACGCGGCTAGGCTCCCAAAAAGTCCCACACATGTTGTATCCCCGTACTCAGGAGAAGCAGCTAAATGTATTTTGGGGTGCAATTCCACATAGGCCCATGGCCTGTGTGAGCAATATATCATTTAGTGACAACTTTTTGTAATTTTTTTTTTTGTCATTATTCAATCACTTGGGACAAAAAAAATGAATATTCAATGGGCTCAACATGCCTCTCAGCAATTTCCTTGGGGTGTCTACTTTCCAAAATGGGGTCACTTGTGGGAGTTTTGTACTGCCCTGCCATTTTAGCACCTCAAGAAACGACATAGGCAGTCATAAATTAAAGGCTGTGTAAATTCCAGAAAATGTACCCTAGTTTGTAGGCGCTATAACTTTTGCGCAAACCAATAAATATACACTTATTGACATTTTTTTTACCAAAGACATGTAGCCGAATATATTTTGGCCTAAATGTATGACTAAAATTGAGTTTATTGGATTTTTTTTAGAACAAAAAGTAGAAAATATCATTTTTTTTCAAAATTTTCGGTCTTTTTCCGTGTATAGCGCAAAAAATAAAAATGGCAGAGGTGATCAAATACCATAAAAATAAAGCTCTATTTGTGGGAAGAAAAGGACGCAAATTTCATTTGGGTACTGCATTGCATGACCGCGCAATTAGCAATTAAAGCTAATTGTAAAAAGTGCTCTGGTCAGGAAGGGGGTAAATCCTTCCGGGGCTGAAGTGGTTAAATAACCTATGGTCTGCTCACCCGATCATTCATGGAGTACTATAATCACAGTCCTGTACTATATTTCTCCGGTCTTGGGGGGGGGGGGGCTGTATGTGCCTTCCTGTATGCTCCGTTTGTTTAGCGGGGTCCATGGGGCTCCAGTGAGCAGTTTGCTGTCAGCACTATGCAAGTGTCAGGTCCTCTGGGCCACCGTCCGCTTGTCTCAGCCGAGATAGTCGCCGCTGGCTTCAGGCTAGGGTTGCCACCTTTTCTTCAAGCCAAACCCGAACACTTTCAAGTCGCATGGCAATTTTTTTGTAGTACACTCTATAGAATTGTAAAATACCTGGGACACCTTTTGGGTTACCCAAAGAGAGTAGTAATGAGGTGTGCTACAGTGAAAAGTGACTGTGGCCAAATTGCATCATTCAGAGTGGTGGGGGGGGGGGGGGGGACTTAAAGGGGCATGGTTAAATAAAACAAAAGCGTTTGTGTACCCATAAAATATGATTCAATTAATAAAAGAATTGTCAGTTAAAATAGGAAACTAACCTACCTTAAAAGTGGACACTGTCAGCCAGTAGAGCAGTAGATGGTATCAGTAGAGCAGTGGACGGTGTCAGTAGGGCAGAGGACGGTGTCAGTAGAGATATCAGTCCTTTGTGTCAGCCCCCTCCTCTGTCAGCCCCCCTTCTCTCTGTCAGCCCCCCTTCTCTCTGTCAGCCCCTCTTCTCTCTGTCAGCCCCCCATCCTCTCTGTCAGCCCCCCTCCACTCTGTCTGCCCCCCTCCTCTGTCAGCCACCCCCCTTCTCTGTCAGCCCCCCTCCTCTGTCAGCCCCCCTCCTCTCTGTCAGCCCCCCTCCTCTCTGTTTGCCCCCCTCCTCTGTCAGCCACCCCCTCCTCTGTCAGCCCCTTCCTCTCTGTCAGCTTTCTCCTCTGTCAGCCACCCCCCTCCTCTGTCAGCCACCCCCCTCCTCTGTCAGCCCCCTCCTCTCTGTCAGCCCCCCTCCTCTGTCAGCCCCCCTCCTCTGTCAGCCCCCCTCCTCTGTCAGCTACCCCCCCTCCTCTGTCAGCTACCCCCCCTCCTCTGTCAGTCCCCCCCCACTCCTCCGTCAGCTACCCCCAAACAGCACGCACTTTCCTCAGCTCCAGCGGGGCTAATGTCCTGCAGCCGGGTCACACTGCACTGTCTGTCTGTGCGCTTTCTCTCTCCCACCCAGCCGCCAGCGCCGATGCCACCAGAGACAGTAAATGGAGGGCCACTGGACTGGTATCCTAGCAAACAGGGACACTTTTGCTGGAAAAAGCATGGTATTACAGACTCCGCCCCTAACAGGTTCGCACATCTTTGCAGTGGCTCCTGGGAGGTAAGGGTTTTTTTTTGTCTCACTGTAATGGAGGTCTCTATTGGGGGGGCACAGGCACTGTCTGATATTTAATCTGTTACTTTCCACTGCCCAACTGACACAGTCCTCTGCCCTACTGACACCGTCCACTGCTCTACTGACACCATCCACTGTTCTACTGACACTGTCCATTGCTCTACTAACACCATCCACTGCTCTACTGACACCGTCCTCTGCCCTACTTACACTGTCCTCTGCCCTACTGACATCGTCCTCTGCCCTATTGACACCATTCTCTGCTCTACTGACACCATCCACTGCTCTACAGACACTGTCCTCTGCCCTACTGACACCATGCTCTGCCCCACTGACACCGTCCGCTGCTCTACTGACACTGTCCACTGTTCTACTGACACCGTCCATTGTTCTACTAACACCATCCACTGCTCTACTGACACCGTCCTCTGCTTTACTGACACCATCCACTGCCCTACTTACACTGTCCTCTGCCCTACTGACACCATCCTCTGGTCTACTAACACCATCCACTGCTCTACTGACACTGTCCTCTGCCCTACTGACATAGTCCTCTGCCCTACTGACACCATCCTCTGCCCTACTGACACCATCCTCTGCCCTACTGACACTGTCCGCTGATCTACTGACACCATCCACTGCTCTACTGACACCGCCCTTTGCCCTACTGACACCGCCCACTGCTCTACTGACACCGTCCACTGCTCTACTGACACCATCCACTGCACTACTGACACCGTTTTCTGCCCTACTGACACCATCCACTGCTCTACTGACACCGTTCACTGCTCTACTGACACCGTTCACTGCTCTACTGACACCGTTCACTGCTCTACTGACACCGTCCACTGCTCTATTGACACCGTCCACTGCCCTACTGACACCGTCCACTTCTCTACTGACACCGTCCTCTGCCCTACTGACACCGTCCTCTACCCTACTGACACAATCCACTGCTCTACTGACACCGTCCACTGGCCTACTGACACCGTCCACTTCTCTACTGACACCGTCCTCTGCCCTACTGACACAGTCCACTGCTCTACTGACATCGTCAACTTCTCTACTGACACCGTTCTCTGCCCTACTGACACCATCCACTGCTCTACTGACACCGTTCACTGCTCTACTGACACCGTCCACTGCTCTATTGACACCGTCCACTGCCCCACTGACACCGTCCACTTCTCTACTGACACCATCCTCTGCCCTACTGACACTGTCCTGTACCCTACTGACACCATCCACTGCTCTACTGACACCGTCCACTGCCCTACTGACACGGTCCACTTCTCTACTGACACCGTCCTCTGCCCTACTGACACCGTCCACTGCTCTACTGACACCATCCACTGCTCTACTGACACCGTCCACTGCCCTACTGACACCGTCCACTTCTCTACTGACACCGTCCTCTGCCCTACTGACACCGTCAACTGATCTACTGACACCGTCCACTTCTCTACTGACACCGTCCTCTGCCCTACTGACACCATCCATTGCTCTACTGACACCGTCCACTGCTCTACTTACACCGTCCACTGCTCTACTTACACTGTCCACTGCTCTACTTACACCGTCCACTACTCTACTGACACCGCCCACTGCTCTACTGACACCCTCCTCTGCTCTACTGACACCATCCACTGCCCTACTGACACCGTCCTCTGCCCTACTGACACTGTCCTCTGCCCTACTGACACCATTCTCTGCTTTACTGACACCGTCCACTGCTCTAATGACTCTGTCCACTGCCCTACTGACACCGTCCACTGCTCTACTGACACCGTCCACTGCTCTACTGACACCGTCCACTTCTCTACTGACACCGTCCACTTCTCTACTGACACCGTCCTCTGCCCTACTGACACTGCCCTCTACCCTACTGACACCATCCACTGCTCTACTGACACCGTCCACTGCCCTACTGACACCGTCCACTTCTCTACTGACACCGTCCTCTGCCCTACTGACACCGTCCACTTCTCTACTGACACCGTTCTCTGCCCTACTGACACCATGCACTGCTCTACTGACACCGTTCACTGCTCTACTGACACCGTTCACTGCTCTACTGACACCGTCCACTGCTCTATTGACACCGCCCACTGCCCTACTGACACCGTCCTCTGCCCTACTGACACTGTCCTCTACCCTACTGACACCATCCACTGCTCTACTGACACCGTCCACTGCCCTACTGACACCGTCCACTTCTCTACTGACACCGTCCTCTGCCCTACTGACACCGTCCTCTGCCCTACTGACACCGTCCTCTACCCTACTGACACCATCCACTGCTCTACTCACACCGTCCACTGCCCTACTGACACCGTCCACTTCTCTACTGACACCGTCCACTTCTCTACTGACACCGTCCTCTGCCCTACTGACACGTCCACTGCTCTACTGACACCGTCCACTTCTCTACTGACACCGTCCACTGCCCTACTGACACCGTCCACTTCTCTACTGACACCGTCCTCTGCCCTGCTAACACCGTCCTCTGCCCTACTGACACCGTCCACTTCTCTACTGACACCGTCCTCTGCCCTACTGACACCATCCATTGCTCTACTTACACCGTCCACTGCTCTACTTACACTGTCCACTGCTCTACTTACACCGTCCACTGCTCTACTGACACCGTCCACTTCTCTACTGACACCATCCTCTGCCCTACTGACACCGTCCACTTCTCTACTGACACCGTCCACTGCTCTACTTACACTCTCCACTGCTCTACTTACACCGTCCACTACTCTACTGACACAAGCCCACTGCTCTACTGACACCCTCCTCTGCCCTACTGACACCGTCCTCTGCCCTACTGACACCATTCTCTGCTTTACTGACACCGTCCACTGCTCTACTGACACTGTCCACTGCCCTACTGACACCATCCACTGCCCTACTTACACCGTCCACTGCTCTACTGACACCATCCACTGCTCTACTGACACCGTCCTCTGCCCTACTTACACCGTCCTCTGCCCTACTGACACCGTCCACTTCTCTACTGACACCGTCCTCTGCCCTCCTGACACCATCCTCTGCCCTACTGACACCATCCACTGCTCTACTGACACCGTCCACTGCTCTACTTACACCGTCCACTGCTCTACTGACACCGTCCACTGTTTTACTGACACCGTCCACTGTTTTACTGACACCGTCCACTACTCTACTTACACCGTCCACTGCTCTTCTTACACCGTCCACTGCTCTACTGACACCGTCCACTGCTCTACTGACACCATCCTCTGCTCTACTGACACCATCCACTGCCCTACTGACACCGTCCTCTGCCCTACTGACACCATTCTCTGCTCTATTGACACCATCTACCGCTCTACTGACACTGTCCACTGCCCTACTGACATTGTCCACTGCTCTACTGACACCGTCCACTTCTCTACTGACACCGTCCTCTGCCCTACTGACACCGTCCACTGCTCTACTGACACCGTCCACTGCTCTACTGACACCGTCCACTTCTCTACTGACACCGCCCTCTGCCCTACTGACACCGTCCTCTGCTCTACTGACACCGTCCTCTGCTCTACTGACACCGTCCACTGCTTTACTTACACCGTCCACTGCTCTACTGACACCGTCCACTGCTCTACTTACACTGTCCACTGCTCTACTTACACCGTCCACTGCTCTACTGACACCGTCCACTGCTCTACTGACACCATCCTCTGCTCTACTGACACCATCCACTGCCCTACTGACACCGTCCTCTGCCCTACTGACACCATTCTATGCTCTACTGACACCGTCCTCTGCCCTACTGACACGTCCACTGCTCTACTGACACCGTCCACTGCCCTACTGACACCGTCCACTGCCCTACTGACACTGTTCACTTCTCTACTGACACCGTTCTCTGCCCTACTGACACCGTCCACTGCTCTACTGACACCGTCCACTTCTCTACTGACACCATCCTCTGCCCTACTGACACCGTCCTCTGCCCTACTGACACCATCCACTGCTCTACTGACACCGTCCACTGCTCTACTTACACCGTCCACTGCTCTACTGACACCGTCCACTTCTCTACTGACACCATCCTCTGCCCTACTGACACCGTCCTCTGCCCTACTGACAACATCCACTGCTCTACTGACACCGTCCATTTCTCTACTTACACTGTCCACTGCTCTACTTACACCGTCCACTGCTCTACTGACACCGTCCACTGCTCTACTGACACCATCCACTGCCCTACTGACACCATTCTCTGCTCTATTGACACCGTCCACTTCTCTACTGACACTGTCCACTGCCCTACTGACATCGTCCACTGCTCTACTGACACCGTCCACTGCTCTACTGACACTGTCCACTGCTCTACTGACACCATCCACTGCTCTACTGACACCGTCCTCTGCCCTACTGACACCGTCCTCTGCCCTACTGACACCGTCCACTTCTCTACTGACACCGTCCTCTGCCCTACTAACACCGTCCACTGCTCTACTGACACCGTCCACTTCTCTACTGACACCGTCCACTTCTCTACTGACACCGTCCTCTGCCCTACTGACACCGTCCTCTGCCCTACTGACACCATCCACTGCTCTACTGACACCGTTCACCGTCCACCATTCACCAGTGGCAGTGATACTGACAAAAATCATTAGCCCTGCTGGAGCAGGGGAAGGAGGGGGGCCCGGGGGAGCGTGCTGCTAGCGGAAGAGAGGGCATTCAGGGCAGGCTGCATTTGCCGATCGGCATTGGCACACTGAAGGGGGGAGAGGTGGATGGAGGGGAACACTCACCACTGAAGCTACACAAATGACAGGAGCCGTCAGGGGAGCAGGTGCTGTTTGAGAGTGTGCATCCAGCGACAGGAGGGGGTGGCGCTGCTGGCGGGACACAGGACGGAGCACAGTCTCAGCTACAGGAGCGGGGGGGGGGCTATGCTGCTGGTGGGCTGGAGGTATGAACACTCACTTCCCACGCTGAATGGAGCCTATGCTGCTGTGTCCGGGTTTCAGGAGGAGAGAAACCCGGGTACAGCTGTCAAAACCCGGACTGTCCGGGTCATTCCCATACAGTTGGCAACCCTACTGCAGGCAATCAACTCCGCATGCACAAGTGCGATGAGGTACATCATCCACGACGCATAGAGAGTCTCAGTCTTGATGCCAAATCTGACATGTTTCACCAGAGACTCTGGTTTTTGAGAGAGGGAGAGGGTGTGTGTGAGAGAGAAAGGCAGAGAGAGAGGGGGGAGAGGTGGGAGAAAGAGAGACGGGGGGAGAGAGAGAGAGAGGGGGTGTGTGTGAGAGAGAGAGGGGTGTAAGAGGGGGGAGAGAGGTCAGAGAGAGGGAGAGATGAGAGAGAGGAGGTGAGAGAGAGGAGAGAGGGGGTGAGAGAGGGGGAGAGACAGGTGGGGTGAGAGAGAGAGGGGGGAGAGAGAAGAGAGAGGGGGTGTGAGAGAGAGAGGAAAAAAGAGGTGAGAGATAGAGGGGAGAGAGAGGGGCGGGGGAGATAGAGAGAGGGGAAGAGAGGGAGAGAGGGGGGAGAGAGAGGTGTGTGTGTGAGAGAGAGAGGTCAGAGAGAGGGAGAGATGAGAGAGAGAGAAAGAGGGGAGTGTGTTATAGAGAGGGGGAAAGATGAGAGAGAGTCAGCAGGGATAGGATGGAAGGCAGAGCAGATTGAGCCTATCCTGTTTGAATACACTGTAATGGGCACCGCTTGGCGCTGATCGGATTGGCACTGCACAGTGTACCTCTTCCCATCTGACCACATAGTTACATAGTTAGGTTTTAAAAAGACACAAGCCCATCCAGTTCAACCAAAAAAATTAAAAAAAATGACACATACAATCCCATATACACAATCCTTCACACACAGTTGATCCAGAGGAAGGCAAAAAACCCCAGCAAAGCATGATCAAATTTGCTGCAGCGGGGAAGAAATTCCTTCCGTGGACAGACCTTGGGATGACACACAGAAAATATTTCACAAGCTAATCTCATTAGCACACCCCCTGCATCTGCCCTCCCCCCTCCAGCAGATCACTACCACCCACCTCATCAGGTGCACGTTTTTTCAGTGCAATCAGTGAATACTGTTCTCACTAAATGCACAGCCATAGATCATTCATTTGGCAGAGTGTGTAGGAGCTGAGTGATCAGATAACAGCCTATGTGGATCAGAGCTGTTGTATTAAAAACAGGAGAAGTATGTCCTGGGTTCTGTAAAGCTCACCATACACTATACAATCTGATTGTACAATCTCAGTTAGATCTACCATCAACTATGTAAATCAAGGACCTGCCTGGTTGGATAGATAGGTGTGTCTATTATATAGTTTTGGTAAATCTAAATGTACAATCAGATTGAATAATGTATGGCCACCTTTAGGGCTCATGCACACAGGACGTTTTTACAGCTGCTGTTAGGGGCATCTGACTTTTTCTTTTTACTGCCTCTAAACGCCCCTTCATTTTAGCCTATGTATCCATGCACACATAAACTTTCAGAGGCGTTTGGAGACGTAAGTGTTAAGGGGCAGTAGAAAAAACGCCCTTGAGCAGAGGCTGTTGAGCTGTAAAAACACAAAATGCTAAACGCTGCTAAACGCTGTAACAAGCTGTTAGCTGCTTTTGGCCTTTTTAGACATTTTTACATTATAGGGAGTGTTTTTACTTTAAAAACACCCAAAAACGCTAACGACTAAAAATGCACATAAACACTAGTCAAAAACACGGCTAAAAGCACGTTTTTACAGCATCTTTTTCCTGGCAGCAGCTCTGGCGTTTTTTAAACGTTCTGTATGCATGAGGCCTTATACACCTAAAATTAACTAGTCACACCTTTGTTAATGGCACACCAACATCAATTCACATCTGTGCATTTCTGAACACATGGCAAACTGGACAGAAAATGTATGCTTTGCTGTGCGTTTCAGAAAAAATCAGGGTAAAAAACACACCATTATCAAAAATTAGGGTAAAAAACACACCATGCTCTACTCCCAAAAAAAGTTCTGGAGCTCCTTTGGGGCGATTGTTGCACATAGGGCAGCCAATCCAATTGAGAGGGCTGCCCTATGCATGGCGACACTGGCGAGTAGGGATGAGCCGAACACCCCCCTGTTCGGTTCGCACCAGAACATGCGAACAGGCAAAAAATTAGTTTGAACACGCGAACACCGTTAAAGTCTATGGGACACAAACATGAATCCCCCTAAAAATCCATACCAGACCCATATCCGGACACGCAACCTGGCAGTCCGCAGGAAAAGAGGGGGGGACGAGAGAGCGCCCCCCCTCCTAAACCGTACCAGACCACATGCCCTCAACATTGGAAGGGTGCTTTGGGGTAGCCCCCCAAAACACCTTGTCCCCATGTTGATGAGGACAAGGGCCTCATCCCCACAACCCTGGCTGGTGGTTGTGGGGGTCTGCGGGTGGGGGGCTTATTTGAATCTGGAAGAACCCTTTAACAAGGGGACCCCCAGATCCCAGCCTTCCCCCCTGTGTGATATGGTAAGGGGGTACAAAAGTACCCCTACCATTTCACAAAAAAACTGTCAAAGATGTTAAAAATGACAAGAGACAGTTTTTGACAATTCCATCGGCATCTCTTCCCTTCTTCTCCTCGGGCCGCTCTGCATCCATGATGGCATGGGGGGAGGCTCCCACTCTTCTTTTCATCTTCTTCTCTTCATCTTCTTTTCGGGCCGCTCCGCATCCATGATGGCATGGAGGGTGGCTCCCGCTGTGTGACGCTTCTCCTCTTCTGACGGCTCTTAAATAACGGGGGGTGGGGCCGCACGTTGACTTGACGGGACTTCCCTGTGACGTCACGGGGAATGCCACAGGGAAGTCCCGTCAAGTCACCGCGCGTCCCTCCATGCCATCATGGATGCGGAGCGGCCCGAAAAGAAGATGAAGAGAAGAAGATGAAGAGAAGAAGATGAAGAGAAGAGCGGGAGATGAAGAGAAGAGCGGGAGCCTCCCTCCATGCCATCATGAATGCGGAGTGGCCCGAGGAGAAGAAGGGAAGAAGACGCCGACGCCGCGGAGGAGATGCTGGAGGAGAACACCGGAGGAAGAACCAGAAGAACCAGAAAAACCAGAAGAAGAAGAAGATGGAGGAAGAAACCGAAGGAAGATAGAAGATAGAAGAAAGAAGAAGCATTTAAATAAAGGAATTGTCAAAAACTGTCTCTTGTCATTTTTAACATTTTTGACAGTTTTTTTGTGAATTGGTAAGGGTACTTTTGTACCCCCTTACCAATTCACACAGGGGGGAGGGCCAGGATCTGGGGGTCCCCTTGTTAAAGGGGGCTTCCAGATTCTGATAAGCCCCCCGCCCGCAGACCCCCACGACCACCGTCTAGGGTTGTGGGGATGAGGCCCTTGGGGACAAGGTGTTTTGGGGGGCTATCCCAAAGCACCCTCCCAATGTTGAGGGCATGTGGCCTGGTACGGTTCAGGAGGGGGGGCGCTCTCTCGTCCCCCCCTCTTTTCCTGCGGCCTGCCAGGTTGTGTGCTCGGATAAGGGTCAGGTATGGATTTTTGGGGGGACCCCACGACGTTTTTTTTTTAATTTTGGTGCGGGGTTCCCCTAAAATCCATACCAGACCTGAAGGGTCTGGTATAGATTTTGAGGGGGACCCCACGCCATTTTTAAAAAAAAAATTGGCCGGGGTTCCCCTTAGTATCCATACCAAACCTGAAGGGCCTGGTATGGAATTTAGGGGGACCCCCCACGTCATTTTTTTTTTTGGTTCGGGGTTCCCCTGTGGGGAATTCCCATGCCGTTTTTATCAATTAACTTTTATGTGTATTGTCCGACCGGCAATTCATTAATAGCTGCAAGTAGTTTAACCACTTGACCACTGGGCACTTAAACCCCCTTAATAACCAGACCAATTTTCAGCTTTCGGTGCTCTCACACTTTGAATGACAATTACTCAGTCATGCAACACTGTACCCAAATGAAATTTTTGTCCTTTTTTTCACACAAATAGAGCTTTCTTTTGGTGGTATTTAATCACCGCTGGGTTCTTTATTTTTTGCGCTATAAAAGAAAAAAGACCGAAAATTCTGTAAAAAAAGGCATTTTTTCTTAGTTTCTGTTATAAAATTTTGCAAATTAGTAATTTTTTCTTCATATATTTTGGCTAAAATTTATACCGCTACATATCTTTGGTAAAAATAACCCAAATCGGTGTATATTATTTGGTCTTTGTGAAAGTTATAGAGTCCACAAGCTATGGTGCCAATCTCTGAAAATTGACCACACCTGAATTACTGACGGCCTATCTCATTTCTTGAGACCCTAACATGCCAGAAAAGTACAAATACCCCCCAAATGACCCCTTTTTGGAAAGAAGACATTCCAAGGTATTTAAAAAGATGCATGATGAGTTTTTTTAAGTTGTCATTTTTTCCCACAATTCTTTGCAAAATCAAGATTTTTTTAAATTTTTTTTTTCACAAAATTGTCATATTAGCAGGTTATTTCTCACACACAGCATATGCATACCACAAATTACACCCCAAAACACATTCTGCTATTACTCCCGAGTACGGCGATACCACATGTGTGAGTCTTTTACACAGCGTAGCCACATACAGAGGCCCAACATGCAGGGAGCACCATCAGGCATTCTAGGAGCACCCAGGCCAATTCTGACATTTCTCTCCTACATGTAAAAATCATAATTTATTTGCTAGAAAATTACATAGAACCCCAAAACATTATATATATTTTTTTAGCAAAGACCCTAGAGAATACAATGGCGGTCGTTGCAACTTTTTATCTCGCATGGTATTTGCGCAGCAATTTTTCGAAAGCGTTTTTAAAAAAACAAAACAGTTTTGTGCTTTAAAAAAAAAACAAAATAGTAAAGTTATCCCAATATTTTTGCATAATGTGAAAGATGAAGTTATCCCGAGTAAATAGATACCTAACCTAAAAATCCCCATAGGAGACGCTTTAAAATTTTTTACTGGTTACATGTTGTAAGTTACAGAGGAGGTCTAGGGCCAAAATTATTGCTCTCGCTCTAGAGATCGCAGCGATACCTCACATGTGTGGTTTGAACACCATCTTCATATGTGGGCGCAACTTACTTATGCATTCGCTTCTGCATGTGAGCACACGGGGACACAGGGGAAATTTTTTTTTTTTTCATTGTTCATTTTACTTTATTTATTTTAGTTTGAGGCTTTTTTCCAAAAAATACATTTTTTGATCACTTTTATTTCTATTACAAGGAATGTAAACATCCCCTGTAATAGGAATATGGCATGACAGGTCCTCTTTACAGTGAGATATTGGGTCAATAAAACCCCATATCTCACCTCTAGGCTGGGAAGCCTGAAATAAAAAAAAAAAAAATGATCCTGGCTTCGATCGTAGCGGTGAGTCGTAGAAGCACCTGAGGGCGGCGAGAGGGGGGGGACGTCCCCTCTCGCCTCCCGTAAGAACAATCAAGCAGTGGAACAGCCGCTATGATCATTCTCATGGTGTAGGGAATCGCTGGCTGAAAAAGCTGATATCTGAATGATGCCTGTAGCTGCACCCATCATTCAGATATACCCGCACAAAGTCAAGAACGTCGTATGACCGCCGGCGGGCGGGAAGTGGTTAAAACACATTTTTTTAACACAAAATTGTCCATTTATACAATATTTCTAACACATAGCATGTACACACCAAAAATGACACCCCAAAATAGATTCTCCTACTCCTTCTGAGTACGGTGATACCACATGTGTGAGACTTCCACAGCCTGGCCACATACAGAGGCCGAGTACACCCGAGTATGGCAGAGTATGGCTGAGTATAGCCGAGCATGGCTGAGCATGGCTGGGTATGGCTGAGTATGGCAAAGTATGGCTGGGTATCACCGAGTATTGCAGAGTATGGCGGGGTATTTCAGAGTATTGCAGGGTATTGCAGAGTATTGCAGGGTATTGCAGAGTATTGCGGGGTATTGCGGGGCATTGCAGAGTATTGCGGGGCATTGCAGAGTATTGTGGGGCATTGCAGAGTATTGCGGGGCATTGCAGAGTATTGTGGGGCATTGCAGAGTATTGCAGGGCAATGCAGAGTATTGCAGAGTATTGCGGGGCATTGCAGAGTATTGCGGGGCATTGCAGAGTATTGCGGGGCATTGCAGAGTATTGCAGAGTATTGCGGGGCATTGCAGAGTATTGCGGGGCATTGCAGAGTATTGCGGGGCATTGCAGAGTATTGCGGGGCATTGTAGAGTATTGCAGGTCATTGTAGAGTATTGCACAGGCTATTGCAGAGTATTGCACAGGGTATTGCAGAGTATTTTGGGGTATTGCAGAGTATTGCACAGGGTATTGCAGACTATTGTGGGGTATTGCACAGGGAATTGCAGAGTATTGCACAGGGAATTGCAGAGCATGGGGGGGGGGTGGCTGAGCATGGAGGGATGGAGGGATGGATGTGACTGTACATGTCACTGAACAGCGCTGTAGGCACTACACACGTAGCCCACAGCGCGGCTCCCATCCGATCTCTCCCCCTCTGTACCGATCAGGACAGAGAGGGGAGGGAGGAACCGGCGTCATGACATGACGCCGGTTTGTTTACATGTGATCGCTCCGTCATTTGACGGAGCGATCACATGGTAAACGGCCGCAATCAGCGGCCGTTTACCGTGATCCGTGATGCACCGGGTCCTCTGGACCCGGCGGTCATGGATATTCCCGTGTACGCGCCCCAGTTTTCTGGAATCACGTCATATGATGTGATCCCAGAGTTATCCAACCACCCTGCAGCCGTCATTTGGTTATGGCCCGGTTGGCAAGTGGTTAAATTACTTTTTTTCCTTTGAAATGTCATTTTGCTGTCAGACTGTTCTAAACACGGGAAACATGCGCCCCTTTACAGGCATACTATAGACACCCCCCAGGTACGAAATTTAAAGGGATATTACACTTTTATTGTTTCACTTTAAGCATTATTAAAATCACTGCTCCCGAAAAAAACTGCAGTTTTTAAAACTTTTTTTGCATTGATCCATGTCCCCTGGGGCAGGACCCAGGTCCCCAAACACTTTTTATGACAATACCAAGAATATAAGCCTTTAAAATTAGCACTTTTGATTTCTCCCATAGACTTTCAAAGGGTATTCCGCGGCATTCGAATTTGCCGCGAACACCCCAAATTGTTCGCTGTTCAGCGAACTTGCGAACAGCCGATGTTCGAGTCGAACATGAGTTTGACTCGAACTCGAAGCTCATCCCTACTGGCGAGCAAAAATGCTCCAAAATACCCAACAAAAAACCACATGTGGGAATGAGAGTTCCTGCTACGCAGAGATATGAATGGGGTTTGACAGCTGATTGTCTCCACCCACTCCCTCCCATGTTCTTTTTGAGATGGGAATAGCAAAAGTATGTAGGCATATGACACAAGCCCCTGCCATGCCCCCTTAAAGGAGGATTATACAAATAAAAGATTATTTAAACCCACAAGTGCTTTTTTTTACCACTACTATTCCTTTATATTGGCTTTTGAAATTTACTAATGCTTTATAAATTTAGAAATTGGATGAAAGGTTTAGCACTGGGAAACACTTTTTGAAAGATAAAAAGTGCTTTTTTTATACAACTATATAGATCAGACCAAAATGAGGGACAAATGAGGAGGAAAGAGGGGCAGAAGGACTTTGTTCCAAATCAGAGACAGTCCCTCGAAATCAGGGACAGTTAGGAGCTATGAACGTGTCACCGGCCCTCCTGATAGTTCTGTGTAAGTTTTGCTAAACAAAGCTTTGATGGGAAGGCAGGGAAAGTATCAGATGTTCCTTATACCCAGAAGTACTGAGTATTGCTTAGACTAGGGGTCTTGGCAGGAAAGGTAATTGAAGGGAAGCACTGGCTCCTTCTGGCCCTGCCATTAAGGTGAACCCATTTTTTGCCAAGTATGGGAAAACGACAGCGACAATATTGAGCACTACCGCCTAAAACTAACCTAAAACCTTACACTAGACCCTAACACCAGCTAAGGGATGAGAACGCCATGTAAAAGCCACATCAAGTGATGGTGGATCTCTGAACTGGTTGCAGAGATCTTATCATCATTGGTCCAGACTAATATAATAGATATTTGGGGTTTATTAGACTCCAGATTTTCAGTTTTGCATGGACTTTAATATTTCCCCCCACATGGTATATTATTATCATATTTTGATATTTATTTTCTATGTCACAGTAACCATTTTCTTATTTTCAGCATTAGGACCTCAAGTATTATGTACAAACACAAGCCATGCTGTACTGGGAGGAGATGCTATTCTGTCATGTGAGTTCCAAGCTCATCTGGATGTTCAACAAGTCACCTGGCAAAAGAAGAAGGGGAAGAATACTCAGAACATGGTGACCCACAGTGAGAAGTACGGCAGCAACATCGCTGCACCATTTAAGGGACATGTCTCCATTCTAAGTGCCAGTTCAAGAAACTTTTCTATAAAGCTTTCTAAGCTGGAGAAGGAAGATGAAGCTTTTTATCTTTGCCTCTTTATTGCATATCCATATGGTGTCTTCAAAGGAGAAGTTTCCCTGAACAATATCAGTAAGTCAGACTAAAATAAACTGTCAAGGAAAAATTATTACAGAAATAAGTAGCACAAAACTGCCCTCTTGGATACATGAGTGCTTGTCTGTGATGATAAAACCTATGAAGGGTGCAGGGAGAAGTAGGGAGGGAAAAAAAAAAGGAGCTGAAGAATAGAGGAACTTATATTGTAGAAGACCAACTAAGCCAAGGAAGAGGACAGAACAAAGAAGAAGAGGAGCGTAGGGAACCTTAGGATGACACAAAGATGCACATTGATAGAGTGTCAGCTAGACTGCATCATAGATGGGAAAATAGGCAGTTCAAGAGTGCAGTTTTCAGTAACAAATCATAGACTAGAAGGTGTGAGGGAAGGTAGCAAGAAGAGCAGGTTAAAAGACAGCAGGGGGGAAATATTATGCTGACATAGAAAGGGCAAGGCTAGTGCCTACAGGTCTCCAGCACATCAATAGGAATCTCTTACTTTACCTATTTATGTCACAGTAACAGAATTAATAGCTGCTTCCCAACTTGTGTTCTCTTTAATCAAGTGTCAGGAGACATTTCACTAGAGCTTGGGAGGCTAGATTTTGTACAATTAGAAGCCAGATATGAGGTAAAGTAAAGATTAGTAATGGCGGATGGGAATGAACCAATGGTTGGGTGCAAACCTGTGGTTGGACCGAACTTCTGCCCATTCAACCCCTATTTGGCATAAACTGATAATCATATAGAGAAGCAATATTTTTGACACCCTCTTTATTAGCCCAGAAAATTGACATTTTAATTTGACAGATTTTTACAGATTTTGCTTCTATTGATTGCAATGGGGTTGAGTTTTGGCACCCAACTTTTGTGAAGTGTGCTGAACTCATATCGAACTCTGTGTTACTTAATCCTGACCCCTGAACTCTGTGTGTATGCATCACATACTAGCACATTATGACAGATTTACCTCTCAAGCGGAGGATGAGCTGTCACTACTCTTGGTACTTCCATCTTCTTCTGGTCTTCCTTCCCAGGTTTGCTCTCTTAGATGGCCGGGCCCTAATGTCATCACTCCAGTATATGTGCATTGAAGTCACTTTACCATGGCATACAGCGGGTGCCGTAAATTAGACATGTGCAATTTGTTTCGTAACAAATAAAAATTCAGCAAAATTTAGCATCTTACGGATATATAGCGAATAACGAATTTCAACTAATACAAAAGAAATTAGAGTGAAAATAACAAATGGATTCGTCATGATTCGTTAATTCATTAAAGGTCTAATGAAACAAAATGACAACTCAGAGTAAATCTTACAGTCCAATCAGCTGATTAATTTTGTGCTGGAGGTTGGATTACTGCAAAGTGCATGAATCGATTCCTTATAACAAATATCGATACTCTACAGAAATAAAAAATTATCCGAAAACGAATTGATGTAACATAATGAATTTAACAGAACTAAATTATGTATTTTACGAATGAAAACGAAAGTAAACAAAATTTTCCGTTGTGCAAAAGTCTACCCGTAAATGTGGTCTAAGCTGTGCATGCATGGCTCAGATTACTTTTGACAGGCTTGGAGAGGCATTTATGACAGGGCGGCAGTGTTGTACAGGGAAGGGATAGTAAGAGAATAGTGGGAGGGGGATAATGTATAAAAGGGATAGGAGTAGTGTGTACAGGAGAATATAGGGGTGTATATAGGGGTGCAGTGTGTGGAGAGGGCAGCACAGTGTGTACAGTGGGGGAATTTAATTTGGGATAATTCCCAGGTTGTGTTTATTTGTTATTTCTAATCAGACTAAAAAGCCACGCCCAGTATTCATCATGATTTAACCACACCCCACTTTTTGCTGTTGCTATTTTTCTTTTGTGACCCTCATTCTCAAGTTCAAAAGTTGGGAAAGAGTAGAATACATTTTGGTCTAAATTAATGAAGAAAGATTATTTAGTTTCAAAGTTGATTAAAAACCATCAAAAGAAAGCTCTATCTGTCTTAAAAAAAGAGACAAAAATTAATTTAGGTACATTGTTGCATGATCAAGTAATTGTTAAGTCTCGGTTCACACTGGGGCGGCTTCAAAGACGCTCCACTTTGAAGCTGCCCCGCACAGCGCAACTTCAGCGCGGCTTGCAAACAACTTATTTAATAGAATTCAATGCAAGCCGATCCGAAGTCGCCCCCAAGTAGTACATCAACCTTTTTCTAAGTCAGAGACACTTGAGTCTCTCCGATTAGAACGATTCCATTGCACCGAATGGAGCGCGGCTTGTCAATTGGCTAAATCGCCTGACAGGTCGCCCGAGTGTGAACCGAGCCTAAAGTATGACAGCGCTGAAAAATTACTTTGATAGGAAGGGAGTTTAACATGCCAATCTTCAAGTGGTTAAAAAAAGTCCTCTATGATACAGAGAGACACACCATATGGTGCAACTGCCACAGAGGCTATGCTGGGAGACTGCATGGAAATGAATGCACAGAGGGGCTGCCAGAACGGCTACACAATTGAAAGTGACCACCATAAAGTCTGCCTAATGCAAAGTACCATAAATAAAATACAGTAAAAGCTTGGATTGCGAGTAACTTGGTCTGCGAGTGTTTTACAAGATGAGCAAATTTTTGTCATAAATTTTAACTTGATAAACGAGCGAGTTCTTGATATACATGTAATGTCACATCACAACTGAGTATAAGGCTCGGTTCACACTGCTGCGACTTGTGATCCGACTTGTGAGACTCCAAGTTGTGTGACACGAGAAATCAAATGTTAGTCAATGAGAGCTGTCTTAATCAGCACTACTGAAGTTGCTCCAACTTTATGAATGAATGAATGAGTGACTTGTAAAGCGCTACCTATGCGGACTGAATCGCCTCAGGGAGCTTTTTGCCGCCGGTGTCCATCTGCGATATAGCGCGGTCTTTTACCCCATGGGGTCCCGCCGCTCTTACAAACACATACACATATTTGGCCAATTTTTTCGACAGGATCTGATGAACCAACCAACATGTCTTTGGAGTGTGGGAGGAAACCGGAGTACCCGGAGGAAACCCACGCAGGCACACAGAGAACATGCGAACTCCAGGCAGTTTGCAGAGACAGAGGCAGAGAAAAGATTCCTGTACTACTTCAAGGAGACTTCTATCTGACTTGTGCCCATAGATTTTAATGGAAGTTGCCTCCAAGTTGGATCCTTATCCAGTGGCGGCTGGTGCATTTTATGGGGGGGCGCAAACAAACTGAAAAATACTGAACACCCCATCAATTGCAGCCTCACTGTGCCCTTTAAATGCAGCCATTGTGACAATCAAATGCAGCCACTGTGCCCATCAATTGCAGCCATTGTGCCCATCAAATGCAGCCACTGTGCCCATCATATGCAGCCATTGTGCCAATCATATGCAGCCACGTGTGCCCAACATAACTTGTGCCCATCATATGCAGCCACTTTTTTCCATCATATGCAGCCACTTGTGCCCATCAAATACAGCCACTTGTGCCCATCATATACAGCGACTGTGCCCATCATATGCAGCCATTTGTGCCCATCATATGCAGCCATTGTGCCCATCAAACACAGCCACTTGTGCCCATCATATGCAGCCACTTGTGCCCTTCAAATGTAGCCACTTGTGCCCATAATATCCAGCCATTGTGCCCATCAAATGCAGCCATTGTGCCCATCAAATGCAGCCACTTGTGCTCATCATATGCAGCCACTTGTGCCCATCATATGCAGCCATTCTGCCTGTCAAACGCAGCCACTGTGCCCATCATATGGCGCCACTTGTGCCCATCATACGCAGCCATTGTGCCTATCAAACTCAGCCACTGTGCCCATCAAATGCAGCCACTTGTGCCTGTCAAATGCAGCCACTTGTGCCTGTCAAATGCAGCCACTTGTGCCCAACATATGCAGCCATTGGGGCCATCAAATGCAGCCACTTGTGCACAGCATATGCAGCCACCTGTGCCCACAGACCCCCCCACTCGTGGCTCTGGCAGCACACAGCCCCCCCATACGCGGCTCTGGCAGCAACCCCCCCATGCGTGTGGCCCTGGTAGCACCCCACCCCCCACGCATGCGGCTCTGGCAGCACCCCACTCCCCGCGCGTGCAGCTCTGGCAGCACCCCACTCCCCGCGCGTGCAGCTCTGGCAGCACCCCACTCCCCGTGCGTGCAGCTCTGGCAGCACCCCACCCCCACGTGTGCAGCTCTGGCAGCACCCCACCCCTCGCGCGTGCAGCTCTGGCAGCACCCCATCCCCCCGCGCAGTTCTGACAGCACACCCCCGCGCGTGGCTCTGACAAAGGGGACTTACCGCAGCAGCTTCTCCAGCGTGTCTCCTCCACTCCTCTTCCTAAGCGCCAGGCATCCAATAGGGTGGCCTGGCGCTTTTGCCAATCAGGAAGCAGGTCTGTCACCCTGCCTCCTGATTGGCGGGGAGGAAGGTTTGTGTGAAAATAGTGAAAATTTATTTGCTATCGTCACACAATTGGGTGGGATCAGGGCACACTCCCTGCTCCCTGAACTCACCCTATTTTGGAGCCTATTAGAGCCTCTGGCTCTAATCAGGTGCTTCAAAAAGTACCCCCCCCCCGCCCCCGCCATAGGAATCTATGCATCCGGCGTCCTAAAAGGGGCTGGGCGCATGGATGGGGGGGTGGTGCCCATGCACCCACAGTGCACGGGCCGCCACTGTCCTTATCTTAGTTCATGTGATTTGGATCCGACATTACAGGAAGATTACACAGGCATCCCCTAAAGTTGCCTCGAAGTTACCTGGCAAAGTCGTGCCGACTTTCAGGTCGTGGCAGTGTGAATCACCTCTCTTCTCTTTTATACTCTGTAGCTCCTGAAGTGCAGCTTCATTTGTTTTATTTTTACAGTACACTTTAAAATGTATTTTGTATTGCTGTAATCATTTTTATATGAATAAATGGTTGTGGAACGAATCATCTGTTTCCACTATTCTTATGGGAAAATTTGCTTTGATATACGAGTGCTTTGGATTACAAACATGTTTCTGGAATGAATTATGTTCGCAATCCGAGGTTTTACTGTATTGAGCCCTGACGTGCTAGCAGAGGCGTATCTAGTGAAAATGGTGCCTATGACAAGCACTGAAACTGCGCCCCTCTCAAAACATTTCAAACTCATCTTTCAGATAACCTTAACAAAAAAAAAACAGCTAACAAAACTACAAGTCAAGCTCTTTAATCTTTCAATTAACAAATTATGGATTGGCACTGATGAGCTGTACTAATAGACACTGATAGGTAGCACTGATGAGCTGCACTGATAGGCAGCACTGATGGGCTGCACTAATGGTCACTGATTTGCGGCATTTATGGGCACTGATAAGGCAGCACTGATGAGGCAGCACTAACACTGATAGGCGGCACTGATGAGCTGCACTGATGGGCACTAAAAGATGACACTGGCACTGACAAGTAACACTGATGAGCTGCACTGATGGGTGGCACTGATAGGTGACACTGGCATTGACAGGTGGCACTGATGAGCTGCACTAATAGGTGGCACTGTATGATAGGTGACACTGACACTGATAGGTGGCACTAATAGGTGGCACTGTCTAGCCCTGTTTGGGGGGGGGGGGAATTTTGGTGACATATCAGGGTTCTAAACAGACCCCTAATATCTCACTTTTGAGACAGAGAAGGGGACTGAGGAAAGAGATTCCCCAGTCCCTTTTCTCTGCAGCCTCAGCTACACTGGACAGTGAATGGATGGGAAGTGCTCTTTGCTGAGCGGCCTACCATTCATTCACAAACTGAATCATAGCAACCCCCCTTCCCCCACAGCAGCTGACAGGAGAGAACAGAGGGAAGCTATCAGTGCTGCAGGGAGCCATTGCAGAGTGAAACTGACAGGTGGCAACCCTGTCTCCCTCCGTACCCCGACTTCTCCTACCTGGGGCTCAGGAACTGGGTGCAGTGCTCCTTCTGCAGCATTCTCCTGAGTGAGCCGAGAGCCAGGGATCGGTTGTGTCCCTTCCTCTTGAGAACCGAGCTGGGCAACGGACTGCGCGATGTGGGACATACAGGTCAATATCACTTTCGGGTGCAGGCGGAGTGAGCTACCGCACTGCAGCTCCCAACTATTAAATTAAAGCCCTAGCCTGCCTCAGCATATTGATATAGAAGGGGCCGAGACTTTCATTTAATTGCTG
Source organism: Lithobates clamitans (assembly GCA_037952925.1). Classification (NCBI taxonomy): domain Eukaryota; kingdom Metazoa; phylum Chordata; class Amphibia; order Anura; family Ranidae; genus Lithobates; species Lithobates clamitans. Next base: position 146,426 of record JBBGZY010002184.1, on the reverse strand, counting down.
GGAGACGCAGTGAGGTAGATCACTCTTCCTGCACCCGAAAGTGGTGAAATAATCCCTATTTCTGCCCATTATCGACCGTGAGTTGCGGACGCCAATGCTCCCAGTGTCAGTTTCATTTAATTGGGGGGGAACATGGGGGGGGGTACAGGATAATGTTGGGGGGTTATGGCCCCCTCTGGCCCCCCTCACGAGCGCCCCTTCATATGGCGCCCATGGCACTTGCCATATTTGCAATACCCTGGATACACCACTGCGTTCTAGAATAATATGTGTAGTGTGAAATTGAAAGCTTCCATTTTCCAGATTTAAAAAAATACTCTGCAGCAGTGTTGGGTCACCTCTGCTACATTAACCACTTCCCGCCCGCCGTATGCAAAATGACAGCTAGGAAGTGGTTCAGTTATCCTGACTGGGCGTCATATGATGTCCAGCAGGATAAGCTGCTAACGTGCACAGTGATCAGTGGTGTGGTGTGGTGTGTCAGTCTGACACACCGCATCTCCGATCTTGGTAAAGAGCCTCTGACGTAGGCTCTTTACCACATTTTCAGCTGTGTCCAATCACAGCTGATCATAGTGTAAATAGGAAGAGCCATTTATCGGCTTTTCCTCCACTCACACTGACAGATGCGAGTAGAGGAGAGCCGATTGGCTTCTCTCCCGATTGGGGGGGTCTGCGCTGATTGATTATTAGTGCAGCTCCCCCCCCCCCCCGCGAGGATGCCCACCCAGGACCAGCAGGGATGCCCACCCAGTACCACCTGGAATGCCCACTCAGGACCACCAGGTATGCCAATCAATGCCCAATAGGGATGGCACTTAGTGCCTATCAGTGATGCCTGCCAGTGCCTCCTGATCAGTGCTGCCTATTAGTGCCCATATGTGCCCACCAGTGCCACCTTTCAGGGTCACCTATCAGTGCCACCTATTAGTGCCCAGTGCTACCTATTAGTGCCTATCAGGGCCGCCTATAAGTGCCCATCAGTGCTGCACTTCAGTGCCACCTATCAGTGCCCGTCCATGATACTTATCAGTGCTACCTATCAGCGACCATCAGTGCTGCGTATACAGTGGGGAGAACAAGTATTTGATACACTGACGATTTTGCAGGTGTTCCTACTTAAAAAGCATGTAGAGACCTGTAATTTTTATCATAGGTACTCTTCAACTGTGAGAGACGGAATCTAAAACAAACATCCAGAAAATCACATTGTATGATTTTTAAGTAAATAATTTGCATTTTATTGCATGACATAAGTATTTGATACATCATAAAAGCAGAACTTAATATTTGGTACAGAAACCTTTGTTTGCAATTACAGAGATCATACGTTTTCTGTAGTTCTTGACCAGGTTTGTACACACTGCATCAGGGATTTTGGCCCACTCCTCCATACAGACCTTCTCCAGATCCTTCAGGTTTCAGGGCTGTCGCTGGGCAATACGGACTTTAAGCTCCCTCCAAAGATTTTCTATTGGGTTCAGGTCTGGAGACTGGCCACTCCAGGACCTTGAGATGCTTCTTATGGAGCCACTCCTTAGTTGCCCTGGCTGTGTGTTTCAGGTCGTTGTCATGCTGGAAGACCCAGCCACGACCCATCTTCAATGCTCTTACTGAGGGAAAGAGGTTGTTGGCCAAGATTTTGGGATACATGGCCCCATCCATCCTCCCCTTAATACGGTGTAGTCGTCCTGTCCTCTTTGCAGAAAAGCAGCCCCAAAGAATGATGTTCCCACCCCCCATGCCTCACGGTTGGGGTGGTGTTCTTGGGGTTGTACTCATCTTTCTTCCTCCAAACACGGAGAGTGGAGTTTAGACCAAAAGGCTCTATTTTTGTCTCATCAGACCACATGACCTTCTCCCATTCCTCCTCTGGATCATCCAGATGGTCATTGACAAACTTCAGATGGGCCTGGACATGCACTGGCTTGAGCAGGGGGACATTGCGTGCGCTGCAGGATTTTAATCCATGACGGCGTAGTGTGATACTAATGGTTTTCTTTGAGATTGTGGTCGCAGCTCTCTTCAGGTCATTGACGAGGTCCTGCCTTGTAGTTCTGGGCTGATCCCTCACCTTCCTCATGATCATTAATGCCCCACGAGGTGAGACCTTGCATGGAGCCCCAGACTGAGGGAGATTGACCGTCATCTTGAACTTCTTTCATTTTCTAATAATTGCGCCAACAGTTGTTGCCTTCTCACCAAGCTGCTTGCCTATTGTCCTGTAGCCCATCCCAGCCTTGTGCAGGTCTACAATTTTATCCCTGGTGTCCTTACACAGCTCTCTGGTCTTGGCCATTGTGGAGAGGTTGGAGTCTGTTTGATTGAGTGTGTGGACAGGTGTCTTTTATAGAGATAATGAGTTAAAACAGGTGCAGTTAATACAGGTAATGAGTGGATAGCAGGAGGGCTTCTTAAAGAAAAAATAACAGGTCTGTGAGAGCCGGAATTCTTACTGGTTGGTAGGTGATCAAATACTTATGTCATGCAATAAAATGCAAATTAATTATTTAAAAATCATACAATTTGTAGCACTTCGTTGCTACTAGTAACTAACATGCACCATGTCACCCTGCTGCCAGACCTCCATCTATCCCTTCTGAGACAATGAACAGTCATTTGCGTTGTTTTTGTTTGTTTATTAACTTGGTTGGGGGAAAAGAAATATGGGATGCCCATAGAACAAATGCTTTGCCATCATATTTATGAATTAGAAAGAAAGGTTGAGCCATGAAGTAATGATGTACACATAATATCTACAGTCACTTCCCCTGCATAACACCATGCAAGCTATTCCTCCTCCTCTGCATATCTCCCGCAGACTGTTGCTCCCAGGACTTCCACCCTCCTGCACAAACTTCCGCTTTAGATCATTATTCTTCCTGTCACATCATCCTCAGTTGACAAAAGAGACCACTCTGAAGAGACCACTCTGAACAGTTTTCAGTTGCTGACTAGGATTGGTTGTATTGTTACTAGGCCAGAGGTCTGCAGTACCTCTCCCCAGCGCCCTTGTATTATTATTATTATTATACAGGTTTTATATAGTGCCAACAGTTTGAGCAGTGCTTTACTACATGAGGGCAGACATTACAGTTACATTACAATTTTGCACAAGAGGAATCAGAGGGCCCTGCTCGTTAGAGCTTACAATCTAAAAAGGAAGGGTCAATTGATACAAAAGTAATTTAGTAGCATGTGTTGATTAATGGACTACTGTTCCCAGCTAGTCCAGCCTGCAAATCCTGCGCCTTCGGGCCACAAGGATTTGACACTCTCCCCACAGTCTCTCCTCTGGCCTTGAACCCTGCTACCCTGGCATGCCTCATCCAGAACTCCACTGTGGTCCACTCACCGACCTTTTCCTGCCCCGAGTCCATGGTGGAAAACTTTAACTGGACATACATTCCGGCAGCTTCTCCAGCCCCTCTGTTCCAGAACACTTCATCCATGACTATGTAAGGATAAAGCTCCTTCATCTATGACCGTGTAAAGATGAAGCTCCTTCCCAGCTCTCTTGGGCTCCTCTGCTAGGCCTTGCACCCCCCAGATGAGGATGGGGCCTCTGCTGCTGCCTAGTACTCCATTCTCCACGTCTTCCGGCTGACAACTCCCGCCAGTGGGCTGTTAACTCAGCTTATATGGGAGGCCTGTCCCCTGCATTCCAGTTGGGGATTGGTCAGAGCTGCCTACCACTCCAGTCCTAGGCCCTGCCCCTCTTCCAGAACATTCCTCCTCGAAGCAGGGGAGGTGCCTCAGAACTGAAGCACAGGTGGTCACACCCACTGCTACACTAACCACTCCCTGCCCCCCAGATCAAAACAAGCATGCCTAGTCTGAAGCATACAGTAGGTGACCGTGATATTGTGTCAATCTCACTGCTGTTATCAGCGAGATTTGACACATGCGAACCCCGTCGCAGGAGCCAGCTCCGAGCTGGCTCGCTGATCAGAAAAGGAGAACTGTTTTTTTCTTTCGTGATGAGTGGCAAGCATTGCTGACAGGTGTCTGGTATTTTAAAGCGGGGGTCCACCCACACCGCCCAAAAAAAAAAATATTAAAAGCCAGCAGCTACAAATACTGCAGCTGCTGACTTTTAATACATGGCCACTTACCTGTCCCAGGGTCCAGCGATGTCGGCAGGGGACGCCGAGACCCCGCTCGGTTCTCGGCAGCTGCCGCCGCCATCCTAGCTGAGGGAATCAGGAAGTGAAGCGTTGCGGCTTCACTTCCCGGTTCCCTACTGCGCATGCGCGAGTCGCGCTGCGCGTCCCAAGTGGTCCCCGCTCTCTCCTGGGAGCTGTGTGTTCCCAGCAGACAGCGCGGTGGGGACGGGAAGAGGCATAGACTCCCATGGGAGTCTATGCCGGAAGTGGGTGCAAATACCTGTCTTAGATCCAACTCTTCCCATAATGTGGGAAAGAATGTCCCAGCACAGTATTCCAGCACCTGACACCCTCCTTGATCCTGCAGGATACCAGTGGGACAGTGTCCAAAAATTTATATATACAGTCTATCAGGGCTATATTAGAGAATAGGTGCAGGAACTTTACAAGTCACCCCTTGTCTCTGCTCCTACCCACCTCCGAGGAAGGATAACAAGAAAAGCAGTCAAATAGATACCCTGCAGTCAGCAACAATAGATCCCCCAGCAATAATGGACCACCCACAACTAAAATACTCCCCTCCCCAGCAAAAATAGACCCTCTGGAGCAACAACAGATCTATTCGCAGCCAGTATTGATAGACCCCCAGCAACAATAGACCCCCCCATCAACAATAGACTACCTACAAGAAAATACCATTCCCTTCCCTCAGCAACACTAGACCCACAGCAGCAACAACAGATCTTCCGGCAGCCAGCAACAATAGACCCCTCCCTCAACAGTTGACCCCCTAGCAACATAAGACCCACCCCCAGCAACAATAGATCCCCTGCCAGACCTCACCAGCAACAATTGCAAAAATACAACACTCTCCAGTGACAATAGATTCCCCAACAGCATCAACAGACCCTGCAGCACACCCTAGCACCCCTTGCCATTACATACATTCAGTGCTGCTAGAGGTGTCGAAACTGCATTCCTGCCCGTTCCAGCTGAAAAAAGTGGGAAGGGAGTGCAGAGGGAACAACAGCAGTCAGGATGTGCTGGAGAGGAGTGCGGAGGGTATAAGGTGATAAACCTCTGTAAATGAATGAAGAGTCTTGTTTTGTCAGTAAGTTGAATGAGTTTAGATGTAGTGACCTTTGCACACTCCTATCTATGTAGACATATTGGTGTATTAGCATGGCCTCCTATGAATATTATGTTTGTATTCTTGCAGGTGACCAAGAAATACACTATTCCTGGGTTCGGGATCCAATAGTTTTTATTGGAGTAATATTATTGATGATAGTGATTTGGATCGTGTTCTATTGTACGGCATGGAGAAAGTAAGTTAAAAAACGTACGGGGTGTGAGTGACTGATCATTTTCCTCTTAGAATCGGTTCACACTACAACGACTTGGGATCTGACTTGTCAGCCCTCAAGTCGCCCCAAGTCGATTGACTTTGGGAAATGCATTATAGTCAATGAGAGCGTTTTAATGTACACTACTGAAGTCGCTCTGACTTCAGAAAAGGTTCCTGTACTACTTCAAGGAAAAACCAGTTTTAGGAAAGAGAGCCGTGCCACGTCCAATAATCTATAGACACAAAACAAAGGGGTTCCCCTGGGTGGACTTTTCTGGCACTTGCAAAGGTAAAAAATAAGGTGTGTAGAGAATAAAGGGCATTTATATAAAAGGTATAAATTTTATTCGTATTGACAAGTACACTTTGATAAAAACAAGCAGTAAATATCTAGACTAACATAGTGAAAACTACATGGTAGCCATGATAAACAAACAAAACAAGTTGTGATGAAAAGCTGTACGATCCTTCTTCAGGGGCATAATCTGAGAGAGAGGGGTTCATCTAGGCTGATTGAGAGAGAAATGGGAGAGAGAGAAGGTAAGGTAATGGGTAAAGCTCTAGATAATATTCAGTAGGGGGTTGGGGTGATGAATTCATCACCTACCTGAAAATATATGATTATTTGCTTGTAAGAATTTTAAAAGCAAAGAGGGCCACGGAGGAAGGGCAGAGTATGGCAGTAGGTATACGTGTTATAGCTGGTGTAGACAAGAATACTTAGACGGTGAAAAATGCAGGTTGGTGGGCTGCAGTCACCATGGGGAGGTATGGCAGTACTCCCGTCCCGCCCGACCCGGGCGCGTACAAACCAGAGCGGCGTGCTGAGGTCACAGGAAGGCGTCCCTAAAAAATAAGAGAATATAGAGAGGACCTTAAGAGAGGGTCCATAGTAGGTGGATTGAAAGTAGTGACTGAATGTATGGATTCATAGTTTAGTAGGAATGAGGTTCATAATGGAGAGAATGTAGGGGATGATATATATATAGTAGAGTGCATCAAAAATGGGTCGCATCAAGGAGAGCAACAACAGGGAGGTCCAGCTCACCTTATACCCTAGTGGCAACGTACAAATGTATGTATATATGGATTTAAGTTTAAAGTTAAACAAAATATAAAATAAATACATAATTGTGCGCACAACGGGTAAATATGCTAAACATGCATATTGGGAGTTTCCATAATGCATATTATGTAGCAAGTGAGATGAAATAGTTAGAAGCAATACCATAATATATGGAGTTTTGAAAAGGACAAATATATTGATGCAAAGCCTATATAAGAATACTTCCAATAGCTTGCAGGGACCAGAGTGAGAGCAGGCTCAGGACTGGTAGTGTGTAGCTGGTACAGCTAAGCGGAGGAGTATTAAAAGTATCTGGAACTAAAGTGCTAGAGTAAGGAAAAATAGAGAGAAATAAGTGAAAAGTCATACCTTAGATGGTGCATGATCACAACCTCACAGCCAAGCGTCCGGTATGTGTAGCGTCTTGGTAGGAAGTGAGTGAGGCTGGTATAAATAGCGTGGCTGCCACAATCAGCTGGCGTCAGAGATGAGGCACAGCTCTGTTGTGAGCAGTGTAAGCGTAATCATATATTTTCAGGTAGGTGATGAATTCATCACCCCAACCCCCTACTGAATATTATCTAGAGCTTTACCCATTACCTTACATTCTCTCTCTCCCATTTCTCTCTCAATCAGCCTAGATGAACCCCTCTCTCTCAGATTATGCCCCTGAAGAAGGATCGTACAGATATTAAGTACCCCGAAACGCGTCGGGCTTGAGAAGAGCTTTTCATCACAACTTGTTTTGTTTGTTTATCATGGCTACCATGTAGTTTTCACTATGTTAGTCTAGATATTTACTGCTTGTTTTTATCAAAGTGTACTTGTCAATACGAATAAAATTTATACCTTTTATATAAATGCCCTTTATTCTCTACACACCTTATTTTTTACCTTTGCAAGTGCCAGAAAAGTCCACCCAGGGGAACCCCTTTGTTTTGTGCCTATAGATTATTGGACGTGGCACGGCTCTCTTTCCTAAAACTGGTTGGTCACCCCCTTTTTTTGTTGAATGCGTTTTTGGTAGTAAATACCATTCCCCACTTGACCAACTTATTTTAGGTTATCACATAAAGTATATACTAAATCAATAACATCCCCAGGGGAGTGCATCTCTCCCCTTTTTTACTTTCTCATTTTTCTCTCCCCCCCCCCCCCCCTAGGCTAAAACCTTTCCAATCCCTTCTTTTCACTTCATTCCCAACTCCTCTATTACCCTTATATACAAACTTCTCCCTTACAAAATGACCCCTGAAACGGAAACCTCTCACTTTGAAAATATATTTTTGGGTCAAGATTGGGAAACCTTAATGCAACAATATTTAGATAAATTTGGTGACAACGACCGAACCGAAGCGGAGATTTCCTCCCTGTTTTTCAAACTTGCCAAAAACTTAGAGAAAAAATCCTCATTTTTCTGGCACGTTAGGTCATTCCAAGATTATATAAAGAGCAACATGAACCCGTTGGGTCTCCGCATCCAGATCTTCCCCACGTTGGAGGATCTGGACGCGGCTTTTAAGTCCACATGGGAGAATGCTCTACAGACATGCTCACGTAGTCTTATGCAGATACTCATAGATGAATACACAAAAAGATCCTCAATACTGGACACTGAAATTACTAGAATCTGTGAACAACTAAAAAAATTCCAGGCACATCCCTCAGTCTCTATTAAAGAGAACAAACTCAAAATTCATCTTGAATCTTTTAACAAAAATATTTTGACTAAGAAAAATTCTAAATTCCACAGGGACAAAAATGCATTTGAGGTCGGTAAGGCCTATAAATGGAACCAAAATAACAGGACAACTAGGAATTCCCATACACCTCAAAATCCCCCCCCCAACAAACCCTCGTCACATATCCCCCCGCTCATCATTCCCAAAGCCAAACCCTCTCTTGGTACTAAACGCCAACTTTCTGGCGATCCCACTCCAGATCATAAGTCTAAAAAATCTAGTGCAGAAAAGAAGTCCAATCCCCCTCCCCCTGCACATCCTGATAACACCACGAAAGAACCCGTGTCCAATCACTCTACACAGGCACACCCATCTCTTCCCTCTCAAAACACCAACAATGCACATGAGCTTAACCGCAATGACTCTTCTTTTTTAGACCTAGTACTGGCTGGTCTCAAGCCACCCCCACCGAATTTGAACACCTACACACAATTGACACTATAAACTCTCCTCCCAACACCGACACACTTCCGGATATTGATTTGAGCATTATCAATTTATCCTCTCACCCTCTCACCACCTACGAAATTGCTATCCTGAGAAAAGGATTGAATTTCTGTCCAGACCATAGACTAGACAAATTCTAACTTTATAAAGATCTCCAACTCTTTATCCGCAAATTAATTCTCAGGAAACTATATCAGAAACAGGATGCCAAAACCACCCTTACCCCACAGGAAAATCGAGCTCTGGACCAGCTTGTTGCGTTATTGGAGGAGAGTGATACATCTGATCTTATAGATCAGATTGACCTCTCACGTATCCTTCAACAAATAGACGACTCAGATGTCAACCCACATCCGGGGGCCTCCAAACTAAAGAAAAAATCGGACCTTTGCCCACCACCGAGCACATGTCCAAATGCAGCAATCTTTCTCAAACTGGTCAATAACGATCTGGATAAGCTTAGAATAAAACAACAGGAACCCCCCAACCTCAACCCAAAAGAATTAGAGGCACTAAACTCCCTAAAGGCCAATGATACCATTACCATTAAACCCTCGGATAAGGGTGGTAATGTTGTGGTGTTAGACAATCCCCAATACATCATGATGTGTAAGAAAATTCTCAACAATGCAGACTGGTATCGTCGTATGCCAGTCTCCATTGTTGAGAAGTATAACAAAGAATTTTACGCATTGGTCGACTCCGCTTTCCTTAACCATACCATCAGTAAGACTACCTGGACTTTTGTAAGAAATAATTTCCCCAAGACCCCTACGTTTTATGCACTCCCCAAAGTGCACAAGAATCTCAAAGACCCGCCCGGCAGGCCGATTATCTCCGGTGTAGGTTCAATAAGCGAGAATGCCAGCAAACTTATTGATGAACATCTCAGACCTCTCGTGGTATCTCTAGCATCCTATGTAAAGGACACTAGCCATTTTTTACAAATTCTGGACCACCTCTCTGTCTCGGAGAAAGCCCTCCTTGTCACTATTGACGTGGAGACACTCTATAGCTCTATTCCACATGTATTGGGTCTGGCAGCAATTAGACATATACTTCAGAGTGATACGCATTCTGATCCCAGTTACAATGAATTCATCATCGAACTGCTCGAGTACATCCTCACCCACAATGTTTTCACCTTTCTCGGCTCCCACTACCTCCAGGTGCAGGGAGTGGCGATGGGGACATGTTGTGCCCCATCATACGCTAACCTGTACCTGGGGGAGTGGGAGAAAGCCCTTTTTTCAGACGGGAACCTCACTCACTATACCAACTACATCCAAGCGTGGCATCGATACATAGACGACATTTTTGTCGTATGGGAGGGTCCCTCGGATGTACTCGAGCGGTTCGTATTTCGGATGAATAAGAATGATTTTAATCTGACGTTTACCATGTCCTTTGATAACACTCATGTAACTTTCTTAGATATTGAAATCTTCAAGGATGGACAGGGCAAACTTTCCACCAAATTATTTAGAAAAAGCACTGCCGGTAATACCATACTGCACGCTGCTAGCTTCCACCCTAAACCTTTAATTGACTCCATCCCTTACTCCCAATACATTAGGATTAAGCGCAATTGTACAGACAACAATAACTTTCTTACAGAAGCTGCTGCCCTTCGAGACAGACTGTTACTACGCGGCTACTCCCACAAATCTCTTAAAAGAGCGTTTCAGAAAGCCAACAACAAACCCAGACAAACACTTCTCCACCCTACTAAACAACAAAAAGACTCCTACCCACTCAGCATCATTACAACATATCACCAGCAACATCGCCAAACTAAAAGAATAATCGAAAAATACTGGCACCTACTGGCCCTGGACCCCAACCTAGGACATTTGGTCCCAGAAAAGCCCAACTTTACTTTTAGAAGAGCTACCTCCATTGGTGACCAGATCACCAAAAGTGAGTTCAGACCATCGACAATCCACTGCAAATACAGGGGTACTTTTGCCTGTGGCTCATGCCACTATTGTGGCTACATGCTTACCCACAAAAACCCTACTCTCCCTAACGGGAAACCCTTTTTTCCTAAACACTTCACAAACTGCAGAACCACTGGAGTGGTTTATCTACTCCAGTGCAACTGCGGCTGTTTCTATATAGGAAAGACCAAACTTGAATTTTGGCGACGAGCTTACAGGCATATTTTGTCTACGAAAAAAGCTGACCCTGACCTACCCCTTGGCCGACATGTAACCTTGGTACATGGAGGTAAATTTCCCTCCATTAAATTTTTAATTTTGGACCGCATACACCCTAGCCCCAGAGGGGGCGACTGGAATAAAATTTTACTCCAGAGAGAACTCAAATGGATCCACCTACTCAAGGCCACCACACCTCTAGGCCTCAATGAAGCGGTTTGTTTCAAACCCTTCATACAAGGCTTTAATTCCGGAGGTATGGAAAAATAGGGTCACGGCCATCTTAAAGGATATTTCTGTTTTCTTAATATTTTACTGATTTGCTGTAGCTGTTGGTTTTTCCTGAACTTTAACTACTTTTGTACACCAAGCTGTATGTATGTCTTATACATGCTCCCCCCTTTCTCCTCCCTTCCCCCTTCCCCTCCCCCTCCAAAAACCCCCCCCTCCCCCCCTCTCCCCTCCCTCCATCCTTTCATTATATCATGTACTCGCCATCCCCCCTATAGCTTCATTTATTTTATTTTTCAGTTGGTACCCCAAGGGGACCATGTATCTAGACACACAGCCAGCTTGGTCGTTTCCCTTTGATATTTTCCCTCCCCCCATTTTTTGTTCTCTTTGCCCTTATAGCGGCAATATGTTGTATTCATGTCTGCCATTTCTCCCTTAGAGTGGTAATGTATATGATGTATTCATGTCTGCTATTTACCTTCTGCCATTATGCGTTTATGTCTGTTGTACATATTTGCACATGTACATCTTTCATATGTATTGAAACTGTTTTGTTGTTGCTCATTGTTGTCATACTGTGTAATAATCTATTATGTTTACTGTTCCATGCAGCAACTTACAATTCCCAGTCTTATGTAAGCCCCCCCTTTCTTGCCCCGACATTATATAACTGGTTTTGGTGCAGGCCACTCGTATATTCCTCATTGTTGCTTCCTATTTACCCTTTTCCTTCCTTTTCTCATCCCCTTCCCCCTTTCCCTGCCCCCTCATACTTGGAGGAATACACTAAAAAAATTTTCGTGATTGGGCAGTAGCTACTCCATCTTATTGATATGTGTCTTTTTATTTTTCTCTGTGCTATTTACTATGACATATTCTCCTTCTCCCCGCCCCCCTCGGGGCACGTCTGGCCAGAGCGGCTGCCCGGCACGGTAAGCCGCCACAAGAATTCCTTGGGCGGCGCCTAGTGAGGTACTTGGGCGCTTTTCCATCCCACGCCCACTGCCTCCATGTTGACACTCCAGGCGAGCATGCGCTATTCGCCGGAGTGTCACTTCCGTGCCGGTGGGGCGGGTGTGCGTGACGCTGCTCCAAACGCCGTGACGATCGCGCGCGCGCAGTTGGGGCGGCACCGCGCACGCTCGCCTCGGGGGGTCATTACAGTGTGTCCCGGCTTACGCTGCTCACAACACAGCTGTGCCTCATCTCTGACGCCAGCTGATTGTGGTAGCCACGCTATTTATACCAGCCTCACTCACTTCCTACCAAGACGCTACACATACCGGACGCTTGGCTGTGAGGTTGTGATCATGCACCATCTAAGGTATGACTTTTCACTTATTTCTCTCTATTTTTCCTTACTCTAGCACTTTAGTTCCAGATACTTTTAATACTCCTCCGCTTAGCTGTACCAGCTACAAACTACCAGTCCTGAGCCTGCTCTCACTCTGGTCCCTGCAAGCTATTGGAAGTATTCTTATATAGGCTTTGCATCAATATATTTGTCCTTTTCAAAACTCCATATATTATGGTATTGCTTCTAACTATTTCATCTCACTTGCTACATAATATGCATTATGGAAACTCCCAATATGCATGTTTAGCATATTTACCCGTTGTGCGCACAATTATGTATTTATTTTATATTTTGTTTAACTTTAAACTTAAATCCATATATACATACATTTGTACGTTGCCACTAGGGTATAAGGTGAGCTGGACCTCCCTGTTGTTGCTCTCCTTGATGCGACCCATTTTTGATGCACTCTACTATATATATATCATCCCCTACATTCTCTCCATTATGAACCTCATTCCTACTAAACTATGAATCCATACATTCAGTCACTACTTTCAATCCACCTACTATGGACCCTCTCTTAAGGTCCTCTCTATATTCTCTTATTTTTTAGGGAGGCCTTCCTGTGACCTCAGCACGCCGCTCTGGTTTGTACGCGCCCGGGTCGGGTGGGACGGAGTACTGCCATACCTCCCCATGGTGACTGCAGCCCACCAACCTGCATTTTTCACCGTCTAAGTATTCTTGTCTACACCAGCTATAACACGCATACTTACTGCCATACTCTGCCCTTCCTCCGTGGCCCTCTTTGCTTTTAAAATTCTTACAAGCAAATAATCATATATTTTCAGGTAGGTGATGAATTCATCACCCCAACCCCCTACCGAATATTATCTAGAGCTTTACCCATTACCTTACCTTCTCTCTCTCCCATTTCTCTCTCAATCAGCCTAGATGAACCCCTCTCTCTCAGATTATGCCCCTGAAGAAGGATCGTACAGATATTAAGTACCCCGAAATGCGTCGGGCTTGAGAAGAGCTTTTCATCACAACTTGTTTTGTTTGTTTATCATGGCTACCATGTAGTTTTCACTATGTTAGTCTAGATATTTACTGCTTGTTTTTATCAAAGTGTACTTGTCAATACGAATAAAATTTATACCTTTTATATAAATGCCCTTTATTCTCTACACACCTTATTTTTTACCTTTGCAAGTGCCAGAAAAGTCCACACAGGGGAACCCCTTTGTTTTGTACTACTTCAAGGCGACTTCTAGGCGACCTGTACCCATAGAATTCAATGGAAGTCGCCTCCAAGTCGGATCTCTATCTATATTAAAGCGACTTTACAGGAAAAGAAATTAGTTTACCCAGGCAAACCCCTCCCTCCCAGAGAGCTGATTATTCTGTGATTGGCCACAGCCAAAGTCGCCTGTCCTGGAGGCGACTTGAAGTCGTGTTGTAAATTGCTTAAAGTCGCGCTGAAGTCACGTTGAAGCCGCGTTGAAGTCACCTTGCAAAGTCGTGCTGAAGTCGTGTTGCCCCTGTGTGAATTAGCACTTACAGAGGAAGAGGAGAAAAGAGGAACTAATGAATGAATAAGCAGCAGCTGGAACCCATTCCCTCCTTTTCTATACATCTGATCTAAATGCTGTTCCTGCATGTGACCTGTATATTAACCCTTTAATTCCCTTTTACTGCACATTTGTACATTAACCAGTTCCATACCTCCCAACTTTTGAACTTCAGAATGAGGGACACTTGGAACTACTGCATTACACCTTCTTCCCCGGCCAGCAGTGTACAAATGCCAACTGTTTGTCTATGCCAGTGTTTCTCAACTCCAGTCCTCAAGGCGCTCCAACAGGTCATGTTTTCAGGCCCTCCATTATTTTGCACAGGTGATTTGATCAGTTTCACTGCCTTACCACAGCCGTTTCATGTGGGGGAAATCCTGAAAACTTGACCTGTTGGTGCACCTTGAGGACTGGAGTTGAGAAACACTGGTCTATCCACTGGTTGCAAAGGGGGCGGAGCCCATGAAATGCATATTGGCCCGCCCATCCCCAACATTGCAGGATGGATTTGACAGCTGCACTCTCTCTCATTGCGCCTGTACCCCCGCTGGCTTATCCGCCAATCCCTGGCTGTGCTGGATGCTCACATTGCTGCAGGTCCTGCTCAGCTATTAGTATATACTGAATAGATGGAGTAATTATGCAGAACAAAGCCCTTGTACCCCCCGGGACTGTGGGACAAATGTGAAAATGCAGGAAAGTCCTTCCTGCCCAATCTGGGTCTGTTGGGAGCTATGCAGTTCATACTCATCCTTCCACTGTACAGTGTCTTGAAAAAGTATTCATACCCCTTGAAATTTTCCACATTATGTCATGTTACAACCAAAAACGTAAGTGTATTTTATTGGGATTTTATTTGATAGACCAACACAAAGTGGCACATAATTGTGAAATGGATGGAAAACGATAATTGTTTTTCTAACATTCTTTACAAGTAAATACCTGAAAAGTGTGGCATGCATTTTTATTCAGCCCCCCTTACTCTGCTACCCCTAAGATCTAGTGGAACCAATTGCCTTCAGAAGTCACTAATTAGTAAATAGAGTACATCTGTATGTAATTTAATCTCAGTATAAATACAGCTATTCTGTGAAGCCCTCAGAGGTTTGTTAGAGAACCTTAGTGAACAAACAGCATCATGAATGTCAAGAAACACACCAGACAGGTTAGGGATAAAGTTGTGGAAAAGTTTAAAGCAGGGTTAGGTTATAAAAAAAATATCCCAAGCATCTCACGGAGCTCTGTTCAATCCATCATCCGAAAATGGAAAGAGTATGGCACAACTGATAAACCTACCAAGACATGACTGTCCACCTAAGCTGACAGGCCGGGCAAGGAGAGCATTAATCAGAGAAGCAGCCAAGAGGCCCATGATAACTCTAGAGGAGCTGCAGAGATCCACAGCTCAGGTGGGAGAATCTGTCCACAGGACAACTATTAGTCGTGCTCTCCACAAATCTGGCCTTTATGGAAGAGTGGCAAGAGGAAAGACATTGTTGAAAGAAAGCCATAAGAAGTCCCTTTGCAGTTTGTGAGAAGCCATGTGGGGGACACAGCAAACATGTGGAAGAAGGTGCTCTGGTCAGATGAGACCAAAATCTAACTTTTTGGCCGAAAAGTTAATAGCGATGTGTGGCGGAAAAATAACACTGCACATCACCCTGAACACACCATCCTCATCGTGAAACATGGTGGTGGCAGAATCATGTTGTGGGGATGCTTTTCTTCAGCAGGGACAGGGAAGCTGGTCAGAGTTGATGGGAAGATGGATGGAGCCAAATACAGGGCAATCTTAGAAGAAAACCTGTTATGCCGCGTACACATTGGCGGACTTTTCGACCGGACTGGTCCGATGGGACGAATCCGTCGGACAATCCAACAGTGTGTGGACTTCATCGGACCTGCAGCGGACTTTTTCGGTCGAAAATCAGACGGACTTTAGATTTGGAACATGTTTCAAATCTTTCCGATGGACTCGAGTCCGGTCGAAAAATCCGCTTGTCTGTATGCTAGTCCGACAGACAAAAACCGACGCTAGGGCAGCTATTGGCTACTGGCTATCAATTTCCTTATTTTAGTCCGGTCGTACGTCATCACGTACGAATCCGTCCGACTTTGGTGTGATCGTGTGTAGGCAAGTCCATTCGTTCGAAAGTCCGTCGGAAGTCCGTCAAAAGTCCGTCGAAAATCTGTCGGAAAGACCGTCGGACCTTTGATGCTGAAAAGTCCACCCGTGTGTACACGGCATTAGATTCTGCAAAAGTCTTGAGACTGAGACGGAGGTTCACCTTCCAGCAGGACAACGACCCTAAACGTACAGCCAGAGCTACAATGGAATTGTTTAGATCAAAGCATATTCATGTGTTAGAATGGCTCAGTCAAAGTCCAGACCTAAATCCAATTGAGATTCTGTGACAAGACTTGAAAATTGCTGTTCACAGACGCTCTCCATCCAATCTGACAGAACTTGAACAATTTTGCAAAGAAAAATTGGCAAAAATGTCACTTTCTAGATGTGCAAAGCTGATAGAGACACCCTCAAAATGACTTACAGCTGTAATTGCAGAGAAAGGTGGTTCTACAAAGCATTGACTCAGGAGGGCTGAATACAAATGCACACCACACTTTTCACATATTTGTAAAAAAAATTGAAAACCATTTATCATTTTCCTTCCACTTCACAATTATGTGCCACTTTGTGTTAGTCTATCACATAAAATCCCAATAAAATACATTTATGTTTTTGGTTGTAACATGACAAAATGTGGAAAATGTCAAGAAGTATGAATACTTTTCAAGGCACTGTATGTGTCTTTTGCATTAACTCTGTCACAAACTGCCTCCTTTTATATAAGACCTATGATGTTGCTGTATTTAGTGCACCATTACCAAGATCCATGTTTTAAGCACAGAAATTCTAGAAATAGAATGAATCTGAATTTTGAGGTACCATTCATATACCATACTTACATTTTTTTTATAAAAAATATATTTTTTTTTGTTGTACATAAAAAAATAAAATTGCCTCCCAATGCTTAATTATGTTTTTAACCACCTCAATACAAACATGTTTCTTTTTTTTAAACAATGTGGCAAAAAAATAGATCACTTTGGGGTATCTACTTTACAAAGAAGGGCAATTTTGAAGGCGCTCACGCTGCCCTGGCATTTTTATTCTAACCAAAAGTAAGGAAAACAGGTTTTCATCCAATTTTTGGTCTTTTCTCCTATATAAAGTAAAAATAAATAAATAAATAAATAAATTTAAAAAAAACAGTTATTCAAAACACCAAATGAAAGTTCTATCTGTCATAAAAAAATACAGTGGATACAGTGTTCAGTAACTGAACCAGAAATTTGTTAGAGCAAAGAAATACCAAAACGTTGGTAGCGCTAAACAATCAAAATATTTTTAAGATTGCTAAAAAGTCCACTTTATCAGTGAATGTGAACAAATGTGAATATAAGATTTCCGCCAAAGAGAAATCTTTGCATATTTTAGTTCCAGACGATTACCTTCACCACACCGCGTGTGTAACACTCCCCCAAGGTAATCCACTTACCATTGCTGCGTTATGCGCTTGTCTTTAAATGGCTGCTGTCAGCAAACACTGCATCTCTCCATCTAAATTGTTGCTCACCACAAGCAAAGAACAAGGATACATATAGCGTAATCCAGTAACTAAAAAGTGTTTATTTAAAATATTTCCCTTATGGTTGTGCACTTACAATGTAACAGAATATTAAGAGCATGTATCAAATATACATAAAAGGTCATTGTCTCCTGCCTACCTCTCACCGCTACGGCGGTGTTCCTGGGTAAGGCAAGCAGGGAATCCAACGACGTGGGTTGCTGCATGGTCACGACTGACGCGTTTCGTCATCACTTCATCAGAGGGTGTGGCCACACAGTGCAGCTCCCATCTTTAAATACACGTCCGAGCGCCGAGGAATTAACCGCGCTTACGTGTGTTAGGCTAATCTACGGTGCTTGCCGCCTGCCATACAAACCCTATTGTTATACATAAAAGCCATCATGTGTTAGTATTTCTGCAGTGTTAAATACAGTACATAAAATTTGCATATAAATAAATTCTCATCCTATATATATCTCATGCTAATACCATACATATTAAAAAATGTCATAAATGCAGTATTGATTGCCTATACAATTTAAATGCATAGAATCTAAATATAGAACAGAAGCATATCATATGTGTTACATTTTAAAACAGTGTTAATGCATTATACCCCAATGTGCATATCCTAGCGACATTATTAGCAAAGACTATCAGAATCCAGGATAATACACATCATTATATCTCTAAAACTCATATCAATAGGTAGTAAGTATGAAAAATACGAATAAAATGTATTCATTCACTTAATGAATGGAAACATATCTATAATATTATATCTCATCATAAAATTCATAAAAACACCTCAAAACATTGCAAAATCAATAAAAATCAATAATCGCTAATAAAACAATTTAAATCTAACTCAACGTTCATTCGTCTCGGACTCAGGTTATCGGTTAAATAAATCCACTTTATTTCGCATTTAGATAATTCCCTTACCCTATTACTTCCTCTCCAATCTGGGTACATTTTCTCTACCCCCCAGAATTTTAGTCCTGAGGGATCACTATTATGTTTAGTTTTAAAATGTATTTAGATGCTGTGTTCTTTGTATCCAATCCTAATGTTAGTAATATGCTCTGATACACGTTTGCCTAAAGTGCGTTTGGGGCGACCAATGTACATTAAATCGCATGGGCACTGGGGTGCATACACTACATAAGTGGACTTGCATGAAATAAAGTCTTTTATTTTAAACATCCTAGAATTGGCTGTCGATTGAAATGCAGTTACACCTCTTTATCTAGTATGTACTTGACGGCAGGATATGCATCTGCGACATGCGAAAAAACCTGGATTGTCAAAGGGGGCCTGCCAGATTCTGCTATCTCTCCTCTGCACCTCCACAGCCAGGGTTGTGGAGCATATGTCCTTGTCCTCATCAACATGAGGGCCCTCCCATGTTGAGGTTGTGTGATCTGTTATGGTTCGGGGGAGGGGGGGGGGTTAATGCTCAGATTAAGGGTCTTGTGTGGATTTTGGGGGGGGGGCCTACGCAGGGTTCCCATGAAAATTTGTACCAGATCACAAGGCTTTGGTATGGATATTTTAGGGGAAGCCATGTCATTGCTATTTGTGTTCCCTAAATATTGAGTTCCTCCTAAAAACAGTGTTACTTTCGTCAACAAAAATATTTTCCTCGACTAGAATACGACTAAAATTAAAACAATTTAGATGACTAAAATACGACTAAAACTAAAATGGCATTTTAGTCGAAAGACCATGGCTAACACTAAATTGAAATTTGACATTAAAATTAACACTGCCTAAAAATCAATGCTAGATCCCAGGGTAATTTTCTGTTATTTTTGCATGCCCCCCTAAGATGTACACCAGCGCAGTGGGGATCTCGCCAAATTCACACAACAGACCCTTATTCTCATTCTATAACTTTAAGCAATATTAGAATCATTGACAATCTTTGATCCTCGCCAATTTGTAAATTTTTTTTTTTGTCTTGGTACATGGCACCCAGGGAAGTGCCCAGCACACCCCATCAGACCCAGACTGGCCATAGAGTAGACTGGGTAATTGCCAAGTGGGCCGTGGCCGCCCGGTCCATTCACCTCCCGCTATGCAGCCATACATGTGTCTCTTCCCCTGGCGGAACTACCAGTGAGGTTGCTGGCTGCAGGACTTTGAGCTGTGTCTCTCTCACAGACAGCTCAGATCCAGCTCTGGCAGTTCCCTCCGCATGGACGGGAGAGGAGAGAGAGCTCATCTGCTCCTCCTCTCACCCATCTACTCCTGTGTCTGCCCCACCCACACTCCCTGGGGATGTGTGGGCAGGAAGTTTGTAGCCAGCAGCCACCAACCAGTAGAGGAAAGGTGCTGACAGGCTATGCATGAGCCTCCAGTCTGGGGTGTATAAGCTCACCCTCTCTCCTGCCTTCCAATGTATAAACTAATATAGGGGTGTTCTGTGGACTCTGAGTTCCCCTTTACATTAGAGTCCACAGCACTCCCCTTTACATAAGAGCCCCCCCCCTTTAATCAGGCTTCCCCCTTATATTACAGTCCACAGAGCTCCCCCTTACAGCATAAGTGGAAACTCTGCTGACTCTAAGGGGGGCTATGCAGACTCTAATGTAAGGGGTTCTCTGTAGAGGCTGATGTAAGGGGGTCTCTGTGGATGCTGATGTTAGGAGGCCTCTGTGGACTCTGATGTATGAGGGTCTCTGCAGACTCTGATGTATGGAGGTCTCTGCGGACTCTGATGTATGAGGGTCTCTGCGGACTCTGATGTAAGGGGGGGCTCTGCAGACTCTGATGTAAGGGAGGCTCTGCTGACTCTGATGTAAGGGGGGGCTCTGCAGACTCTGATGTAAGGGGGGCTCTGTGGACTATGATGTTAGGGGGGCTCTTTGGACTATGATGTTAGGGGGGCTCTGCAGAATTGAATGTAATGGGGCTCTGTGGACTCTGATGCAAGTGGGGCTCTGCGAACTTTGATGTAAGGGAACAGGGAGAGGTAGGAGCTGGAGATCTGCACAGTGAGCAGAGAGTAAAAGGGGGCACTGTGATTTGAGAGATAAGGTGGGGCATGACTGCACTATAATGGGGGCTGTGATTGCTAGGGGCACTGTAATGTAAAGGGACACTGTGATATAAAGGGGATCGCACTGTAATCATTACAGTGTCCCTTTACATTGCAGTGTGGAGGACTCTATGAATTCCCATCACCAAACGCCCCCCGCGAACACCTGTCAAACTCCCCTCCCACCAGTCCCTGGAAAAATTGGCTGCTCAGCCTAAAATGCCCTACCTATTTTTTTGTCCCAGTCCGGGTCTGCCCCCCATGATATTTGGTTGACAATCCCTTGCCTTTTAGCCTAGGAAATGTTTGTTACTGATAACTAAGATTTGGCTCCTATGGACTTCAGTGAGGTTCGTATTTGGCATCCGAACTTTGACAAAATTTGCCAAACTGGCTCTGAGCCAAACCTAGGTACAATCAACTTATCACCAATTATCTGCAGCAATCCATGTACAGCGATCCATGTACAGCAATCCATGTACAGTAATCCATGGCAGGCAACTGAACTTTTATTTCACTGCATTTAAGTCAGTAAAAGTTGAAATCTAATTATTATAGGTATCTGTAGGAAGGTGTTATTCAACATCATTTTGAATAACGCCTAAATTACTGTATTCTATTTTCTTCAGGAAATTGATCAAAACTGAGTGCATGGATTGCCCATAGCAGCTAATCAGATTTCAACAGTCTTGTTTTTATTGCATCTTGAGAATTAAATGCAAAAACATGAAGCTTACATTACCTATTCCCAATGAAATAAAAATCAACTGTTTGTAAACTTTGTTTCATATAAATATAGGAAAGAGCCTGTGACACCGAAGAAACTGGAAAAGGCTGAGACTGGACAAATAACACCGATCTGTTACAAAAACAGATTAGACGAGGTGAACAATGGATCAGCAAAAGTGGACAACTATTCATTGTACTCACCAATGTATGACTCTGGGAAAGAAACACCACCCAGGAGTATTCACAAGGTAACTTACTATAAATATATTCTTCTGTAAGGTAACTGTTAAAACATATATACAATATGTAATTAGTTTTATCTACAAAAATGTGCCATTTTGTTTAGTTAAAGTCAACCCTATACAAAAAAAAAAGTCACTTGCCCGGTTTAGCTGCAATTTGCAACTTTTTTCCTGTGCTGTCCTTTGAAGACTTACCACCCATCACCATTTTTCTTCCCTTTTGTGAAACCGGATGTATGCCCCCCCGTGCATGTATCATCATTCTACCCTGTCCTCAGAGTACTAATGCAAAGAATGGCACTCACTTCAAGCCGCAATAGTGGGTGATTTATGCCTGTTATACTCTGCACAACACTTTAATGTAGGCTTGCTCAATCATAACTTGAAGGAACCCTTGATTTAACTTTCCAGGTTCAGGGAACCCCTGCTAATAATTACTATATCTATGCTCCTTGCATTTATTGTTATTAAGAAAAATTCCCCATTACAGATCGCTAAAAAGACCATTGCTGCCAGTGGTTACTGTTCTAAGAGGCAAAAGTTGTTTATCTCCCCGGGGATGTGTGGGCAGGAAGTTTGAAGCCACCAGCCACCAGCCAGTAGAGGAAAGGTGCTGACAGCCTATGCATGATCCTCCAGCCTGGGGTTTGCAAGATCACCCTCTCTCCTGTCCCCCGTTGTATAAACTAATATAGGGGGTGCGCTGTAGACTCTGAGTTCCCCTTTACTCCAGAGTCCACAGAATTTCCCTTTACATAAGAGCCCATGAAGAATATAGTTACATCTAATATTCTTGTATCTCAGGGGCGTTTCTGAATGAATAGCAAAGTCTTTGTGTAAATATGTCTGTGTCATCTCTCCTAATGGGTGTGTGAAGGAGAAGTGTGTCTGTCTTTATCCAAGGCCGCATCTCCACCTCAATGTTAGGAATTCATTTCATAGTAGTTTATAGAATCCTTAGTTTGTACAATACTTCAAGAAAAATTGTTTTATTCTTCAGAAAGATAAGCAAAGACAAGACTTACATAGTGACATCTGGTAACATATAGTATGGTGATGGCTTCAGAAGGAGGAAGAGATATTAGATGTTACATTCTCCAAAAGTGTAGGGTTCCTTCCCTCTCTTCCCACCTCTCTTCCCCACTAGCCATTCAACCCTACTCAATTCTTATACTGTTTCATAATGTTATGTCAGTATTTCCTACAATAAACACCCATTCTTGCATATACAGTGGGGACGGAAAGTATTCAGACCCCCTTAAATTTTTCACTCTTTGTTATATTGCAGCCATTTGCTAAAATCATTTAAGTTCATTTTTTTCCTCATTAATGTACACACAGCACCCCATGTTGACAGAAAAACACAGAGTTGTTGACATTTTTGCAGATTTATTAAAAAAGAAAAACTGAAATATCACATGGTCCTAAGTATTCAGACCCTTTGCTGTGACACTCTTATATTTAACTCAGGTGCTGTCCATTTCCTCTGATCATCCTTGAGATGGTTCTACACCTTCATTGGAGTCCAGCTGTATTTGATTATACTGATTGGACTTGATTAGGAAAGCCACACACCTGTCTATATAAGACCTTGCAGCTCACAGTGCATGTTAGAGCAAATGAGAATCATGAGGTCAAAGAATTGTGGCAAGGCACAGATCTGGCCAAGGTTACAAAAAAATTTCTGCTGCACTTAAGGTTCCTAAGAGCACAGTGGCCTCCATAATCCTTAAATGGAAGACGTTTGGGACGTTTGGGACAACCAGAACCCTTCCTAGAGCTGGCTGTCCGGCCAAACTGAGCTATCTGGGGAGAAGAGCCTTGGTGAGAGAGGTAAAGAAGAACCCAAAGATCACTGTGGCTGAGCTCCAGAGATGCAGTTGGGAGATGGGAGAAAGTTGTAGAAAGTCAACCATCACTGCAGCCCTCCATCAGTTGGGGCTTTA
Organism: Lithobates clamitans; assembly: GCA_037952925.1. Lineage (NCBI taxonomy): Eukaryota > Metazoa > Chordata > Amphibia > Anura > Ranidae > Lithobates > Lithobates clamitans. The sequence goes on along the minus strand of JBBGZY010002184.1, from coordinate 122,852 downwards.
TGGCAGAGTTGCCCGACAGAAGCCTCTCCTCAGTGCAAGACACATGAAAGCCTGCATGGAGTTTGCTAAAAAAAACACCTGAAGGACTCCAAGATGGTGAGAAATAAGATTCTTTGGTCTGATGAGACCAAGATAGAACTTTTTGGCCTTAATTCTAAGTGGTATGTGTGGAGAAAACCAGGCACTGCTCATCACCTGTCCAAGACAGTCCCAACAGTGAAGCATGGTGGTGGCAGCATCATGCTGTGGGGGTGTTTTTCAGCTGCAGGGACAGGATGACTTGTTGCAATTGAGGGAAAGATGAATGCGGCCAAGTACAGGGATATCCTGGACGAAAAACCTTCTCCAGAGTGCTCAGGACCTCAGACTGGGCCGAAGGTTTACCTTCCAACAAGACAATGACCCTAAGCACACAGCTAAAATAATAAAGGAGTGGCTTCACAATAACTCCGTGACTGTTCTTGAATGGCCCAGCCAGAGCCCTGACTTAAACCCAATTGAGCATCTCTGGAGAGACCTAAAAATGGCTGTCCACCAACGTTTACCATCCAACCTGACAGAACTGGAGAGGATCTGCAAGGAGGAGAGGCAGAGGATCCCCAAATCCAGGTGTGAAAAACTTGTTGAATCTTTTCCAAAAAGACTTATGGCTGTATTAGATCAAAAGGGTGCTTCTACTAAATACTGAACAAAGGGTCTGAATACTTAGGACCATGTGATATTTCAGTTTTTCTTTTTTAATAAATCTGCAAAAATGTCAACAATTCTGTGTTTTTCTGTCAATATGGGGTGCTGTGTGTACATTAATGAGGAAAAAATGAACTTAAATGATTTTAGCAAATGGCTGCAATATAACAAAGAGTGAAAAATTTAAGGGGGTCTGAATACTTTCCGTCCCCACTGTATGCTCATATGGCTTCAGTCTAAAGTTAAGTTGCATAACTCCACCCATTGTCCTGACATAGTTACTCAGAATAGAAGTACCTACACAGCAAAACAACTTCTCTCTGTCCTCTGTCCTGTAACCTTCATTACAATTACATCCTCTTTTTTCAATACAAACAATACAATAAACATTAATGCAACTTAGTGTGTCAGATATTGTACATAAGCATTTTCCAAAACTCTGAGATATTCCTATAAAAAATATTTAACTATTTCATTCCATTGAGAAAATATAAATTATTATATGAATTATTAATTTTAATTCATTCTCCATCTAAATCATGTAATATTAAAGATTTTCTTCCTTCAACTTCATAAATGTATTTAACTTCTTGTGAAACTCTTATAACTTTAACCATATCATATAATTATTTTAATATAAAGAAGAAATAAATATCTTTGAAATATCAAATTATATTGCTTTGTAATATAAATTATTAATTAATAAAAAACATTTCTTCTATACCTGGAAATTTCAATAACTAAATACCGAATTTATCGGCGTATAACACGCACCGGCGTATAACACGCACCCCAAGTTTAGGAGGGAATTTTAAGGAAAACAAACTTTTAGGAAGGAAGTTTAAGGAAAAAAAAACTTACAATAAAATGCCCATCAATGCAGCCTTATCTGTCCATCTGCAGCCTTTTCAGTGTCAGTGCAGCCTTGCCCCAGTGCAGTCTTGTCAGTGCAGCCTTGTCAGTGCAGCCATGTCAGTGCAGCCTTGTCAGTGCAGCCATGTCAGTGCAGCTTTGCCCCAGTGCAGCCTTGTCAGTGCAGCTTTGCCCCAGTGCAGCCTTGCCCCAGTGCAGCTTTGTTAGTGCAGGCTTGCCCCAGTCCAGCGCAGCTTTGGCTGTAACTAAAGTTTATTTTGTGCTATCCAAATTAATCAAGTTCAACGTTTCCATTAATTCCATCTGGGCATTTTTTTCACATGAAAAAGACAATTAAAATAGAACATTTTGTAGAAAGCCAGTGACTGCAAAATTTATCTCATGTGTAATGTGTTCTTTTTTTTATAGAGTGCCAAATGCATATCCAAATCTACTATACAGCCGTCAGTGCAGCTTTGTGCACTCGGTGTAGATTTAAATATGGCGCCGAGACTGCAGGGAGCCGAGATACACATACCCGAGTGTTCTCTGATTTTTTAGGCGCTGCCGTCACGCCCAGTCCCGCCCCTGGACCTGTGTTATGTCCATCATAGGGCGGGACTGGGCATGACTGTGAGCGGCGCCGAAAAAAGCCGAGAACACTCGGCTATGTGTATCTCAGCTCCGACAAGAGCCGACAAGAGCCGAGATACACATACCCGAGTGTTCTCGGCTTTTTTCGGCGCCGCTCACAGTCACGCCCAGTCCCGCCCTATGATGGACAGGTCCAGGGGCGGGACTGGGCGTGACGGCGGCGCCGAAAAAAGCCGAGAACACTCAGGTATGTGTATCTCGGCTCCCTGCAGTCTCGGCGCCATATTTAAATCTACCCACGGCTGTGTATGTCGGCGGCGACCGCGGCAATCGCCGCGATCGCTCCGATGACACAGAAATCGGCGGGGATCGGCCTATAACAGGCACCTATGATTTTCCCCTGATTTTCAGGGGAAAAAAGTGCGTGTTATATGCCGATAAATACGGTAACTTCTACAATATAAGTTTTTATACATTATCCTTGACACTGAACAATTATAAACATAATAAATAATCTACTCGTCTGTAGATACATAAAAAAACATAACTTTCCCATTATTTGATTGTCGTATTTTTATATATTCTATCTATCTTTCTATTTATTTTTCCATTTATTTATCCATCTATCCATGACCAGCAAGCAACTCTATCTATTTCCTTTTTTTAAAAAACATTCAATATTATTTAATTCAACAGTAACTCTGTTTAGACACATTAAATCATTTTCTTCATATGTTCTACAATACCTGAGTACTTAAGATTAGGGATGAGCTTCGAGTTCGAGTCGAACTCATGTTCGACTCGAACATTGGCTGTTCGCAAGTTCGCCGAACAGCGAACAATTTGGGGTGTTCGCGGCAAATTCGAATGCCGCGGAACACCCTTTAAAAGTCTATGGGAGAAATCAAAAGTGCTAATTTTAAAGGCTAATATGCAAGTTATTGTCATAAAAAGTGTTTGGGGACCTGGGTCCTGCCCCAGGGGACATGGATCAATGCAAAAAAATTTTTTAATAACGGCCGTTTTTTCAGGAGCAGTGATTTTAATAATGCTTAAAGTCAAACAATAAAAGTGTAATATCCCTTTAAATTTCGTACCTGGGGGGTGTCTATAGTATGCCTGTAAAGGGGCGCATGTTTCCTGTGTTTAGAACAGTCTGACAGTAAAATGACATTTTGAAGGAAAAAACTCATTTAAAACTACCGCGGCTATTGCATTGCCGACAATACACATAGAAGTTCATTGATAAAAACGGCATGGGAATTCCCCAAAGGGGAACCCCGAACCAAAATTAAAAAAAAAAAAAGACGTAGGAGTCCCCCTAAATTCCATACCAGGCCCTTCAGGTCTGATATGGATATTAAGGGGAACCCCGGCCAAAATTTAAAAAAAAAAATGACGTGGGGTTCCCCCTAAATTCCATACCAGACCCTTCAGGTCTGGTATGGGTTTTAAGGGGAACCCCGCGCCAAAAAAAAAAAAAAAAAACGGCGTGGGGTCCCCCCAAAAATCCATACCAGACCCTTATCCGAGCACGCAACCTGGCAGGCCGCAGGAAAAGAGGGGGGGACGAGAGTGCGGCCCCCCCCTCCTGAACCGTACCAGGCCACATGCCCTCAACATTGGGAGGGTGCTTTGGGGTAGCCCCCCAAAACACCTTGTCCCCATGTTGATGAGGACAAGGGCCTCATCCCCACAACCCTGGCCGGTGGTTGTGGGGGTCTGCGGGCGGGGGGCTTATCGGAATCTGGAAGCCCCCTTTAACAAGGGGACCCCAAGATCCCGGCCCCCCCCTGTGTGAAATGGTATGGGGGTACAAAAGTACCCCTACCATTTCACTAAAAAACTGTCAAAAATGTTAAAAATGACAAGAGACAGTTTTTGACAATTCCTTTATTTAAACACTTCTTCTTTCTTCTATCTTCCTTCATCTTCTGGTTCTTCTGGTTCTTCTGGTTCTTCTGGTTCTTCCTCCAGCGTTCTCGTCCAGCATCTCCTCCGCGGCGTCTTCTATCTTCTTCTCCTCGGGCCGCTCCGCACCCATGGCATGGGGGGAGGCTCCCGCTCTTCTCTTCATCTTCTTCTCTTCTTCTTTTCTTCTCTTCTTCTCTTCTTCATTTTCTTCTCCGGGCCGCTCCGCACCCATGCTGGCATGGAGGGAGGCTCCCGCTGTGTGACGGCGCTCCTCGTCTGACAGTTCTTAAATAACTGTTCTTAATAGTCTGACGCACGGTGACTTGACGGGACTTCCCTGTGACGTCACGGGGAATGCCACAGGGAAGTCCCGTCATGTTCCGTGCGTCAGAGGGGGGCGGGGTCACCGGGTGGCCCCGCCCCCGTTATTTAAGAACTGTCAGAGGAGGAGCGCCGTCACACAGCGGGAGCCTCCCTCCATGCCAGCATGGGTGCTGAGCGGCCCGGAGAAGAAAATGAAGAAGAGAAGAAGAGAAGAAAAGAAGAAAAGAAGAAGAGAAGAAGATGAAGAAGATGAAGAGAAGAGCGGGAGCCTCCCCCCATGCCATGGGTGCGGAGCGGCCCAAAGAGAAGAAGGGGGCTTCCAGTCTCCGATAAGCCCCCCGCCCGCAGACCCCCACAACCACCGGCCAGGGTTGTGGGGATGAGGCCCTTGTCCTCATCAACATGGGGACAAGGTGTTTTGGGGGGCTACCCCAAAGCACCCTCCCAATGTTGAGGGCATGTGGCCTGGTACGGTTCAGGAGGGAGGGGGGCGCACTCTCGTCCCCCCCTCTTTTCCTGCGGCCTGCCAGGTTGCGTGCTCGGATAAGGGTCTGGTATGGATTTTTGGGGGACCCCACGCCGTTTTTTTTTTTTTGGCGCGGGGTTCCCCTTAAAATCCATACCAGACCTGAAGGGAATTCCTGGGGAATTCCCATGCCGTTTTTATCAATGAACTTCTATGTGTATTGTCGGCAATGCAATAGCCGCGGTAGTTTTTTCCTTCAAAATGTCATTTTGCTGTCAGACTGTTCTAAACACAGGAAACATGCGCCCCTTTACAGGCATACTATAGACACCCCCCAGGTACGAAATTTAAAGGGATATTACACTTTTATTGTTTGACTTTAAGCATTATTAAAATAACTGCTCCTGAAAAAACGGCCGTTTTAAAAAAAAATTTTTGCATTGATCCATGTCCCCTGGGGCAGGACCCAGGTCCCCAAACACTTTTTATGACAATAACTTGCATATTAGCCTTTAAAATTAGCACTTTTGATTATTCATGTTCGTGTCCCATAGACTTTAACGGTGTTCGCGTGTTCGAACGAACTTTTTTCCTGTTCGCATGTTCTGGTGCGAACCGAACAGGGGGGTGTTCGGCTCATCCCTACTTAAGATGATAAGAAACAAAAACTTTACTAAATACCTAAAATTGCATACATGTCCTTCACTACCTGTCCTATAAAATTTTAAATCATTATCTGATTCCATGCTTTGAAATCCAACCCCAATGGAATATGACATAAGTTCACAACAACTTAGCTTTTGTTAAAAATATAATTTTTCTAGAATTACCTCAACTAATTTATCAAAAAGGAACATTTACTAAAAAAACAAAAAAACAAAAACAAAAACATCCTTGTATCCTCCTCCTTTAGCAGGTGATCAAAACTAATATAATCAATCTATATAGATTTGCCAAATCGCTTAATACCTTGTAGCATAAGGTTACTCTTTCCTTTTGGATTGTTCTATAAACAAACAAATAAAACAGTATTCAAAAATTTAATGACAAAGTGTTCTAAAATGAGTAGTTCAGAATTTCTTTCATTAGCTTAAGCAAAAAATCAGTCAGTCAGGTACCTGGATATGCAAAAAGAAGTATTTTTATTTTAAAATAACTCTATCCATTATTGTTGGAATCAGTTATTTTTACATTAAATGTTATCTCCATTATCAGTCTGTACTGATTCTAACTAAGACAAAATTTCATAGCCCCCCTCTTTATCCTGTAACTAAATTAAATCTTGTAAAAGAATAATCTTACCAGATTATTGTATTTTTTCTTTACACTGACAAATTTTAATTTTGTAAAAGAACACTAATTTAGGTGGGGCTTACCTAATTATTCTATTTCTGAAAGAAATTTGATCATGTTGAAGTAGTTTCTTTTTCAGAAACAACCATGCCTCTCATACAGTATGATTGAATGAACCACACATGCTCTGTCACTCTGACTGCTAAACAAACACATGGCAGTCTTAAAGTGGATGTAAACCCAATGTCATCCTTTCTAAACTACTGCCATAGGGGTTATCTATAAGAATATACAGGCCTCCTGCATGTATCTTTACCTGTCAAATGTCTCCCCTCTGTCTGTTATGAGACCCGAAAAACTGTAGATTCTGTGGGCGGGTCTGTTGTCTGGAGCTCGGTGGGTGGAGTCGTGATGTCAGTAGACTCCCCGCCCACCTCTAGACTCCCCTTGTCAATATGCATTTTCTCCTGTTTATTTCTAACACTGAACTTCTGCTATGATCTCTAACATCCAGTGAAAAGACAGGAAAGTAACCACATGACTTCAGCATGCCCAATCATGCTAAGGTGTGGAACAGCCAATCCTTGCAGAGCTGCTGAAAAAAGGAGTGGGGGAGGGAATTAAAAAATGATGCCTGTGTCTTAGGCTAGTGCACGAGATATGTAAATCACCTGTCACTCACAGCAAGGGGGGAAGATTTGACAAAGTTTTTCTCAGTTTGTCAAGTTTTATCTCACTGAACAATAAAAGAGGATTGCTCAGAGATGGATTAACTCTGTGTGGCAAGACTGGGCTCAAATGATAGGAAATCTTATACTCTACAGTATGATAAAAAAAAATAAAAAAATTCGAGTTTACATCCACTTTAAGTTCAGCTTTCAATGCAGACACATACACTATTGTACCAATATTTAGCATTATCTATATAAGCACAGGAAACTCTTTCCCGATAAATGTCCACTAAAAGTTGAAAAAGTTACTTTTTTATGATTAATTTACACAACTGTGGCTCTATCACACCGCATCGTTTTAATCACCGTGTCTTTATATCCCACTACAACTGACCTTCCTTTTTAACATCCAATTGCCACTAGACCAGTGATTCTCAACCTCTCTAGTGCCGTGACCCCTTGATAAAATTTCCCAAGTTGTGGAGACCCCCAACCATAAAATTATTTTCATAGCGTGGGTTGTCAGCACCCAAGGCAAGACAAGTAATTTGCGCCCCTAACCCATGGACATTTAGCACTCCCTGAGTCCCTAACACTCGTACAATATTAAAACCCCTTATAGTACGTTTTAGGATGTACCACTCTTTCTCTTTGTTAACCTATCTTTCCATTTTATTTCTCACTATCCTAATTTCTTGTTTTTTTTTTTCCCCCATCCCTCTTTCTAGCCGTCTTTCTTGTTCTTTCTCTTATTCTTACTCTCCCTTTTTCTTTGTTCCTCCCCCTCTTTTCCTCTCCCTTCCATGTATTCTCTATTTTTATTCCTTCTCTTACTCCTTGGTGGGGGGGGGATGGGATAAGTGGCAGTGTTGGCCGGGAGTTTTTTTTAAAATACCAATTAAATTGTCTCATCACCCACATACACTAAAATGTAAAATGGCTGAGAGAGATCTCTATATTAATCAAAAATACTAAATTAATAAGGGCTTTCTTTAGATCTTCAAATGATTGTATACAAGATCTCTCTTGTTATTAAAAATATTTGCCCTATATTATCAGTAAGCCTTTATAATTCATTAAAATTTGCCCAGGCAGATACTTTGTCTGCAAAGAACTCTCGAAAAAAGTTAGTAAGGCCCAAAAAATCTTTTTTTTTTCAAAACAATTATTTTAGTAAGTAATACCTTTTTAAATATTTATTTTTTTCTCATCCATGAATTCTCTTCCAGGTATCTGGAAGATATAACACAAAAATTTGTTGTGCTCTGTCCACAGAAGTGAAAACTGTCATGGCATTACTGACCAGTCTGTGTAACTGAATCTGCATTTCTCTGTTGGTAGTACATTCCTTACATGTCACATACTATTCAGAGAATGATCTGTTACTGTCAGTCTTAGCTACCATGCTTTATGTACAATTCGGCAACAATCTTGTTTCTCGTTTTTATAATGTTTAACCCTTTTACCACTTTTTAAACATATTTTGTTTGTACATCTGCCAAAAATCATGTACACTATGTTATAATATGACTTTCCTGATTATAGTAATGGCAAAAAAATTGTTTAGAGGACAATCTCGTGAAACTCACAGATTGGGTCCTGCCCATGAACTGCGATTGGCCATTTCCCCCGAGAAAAACTCCTCCCCCAACCAAAGTCCTTACTTTTACCAGAAATACTCATTTACAAAAACTTTTAACTTTGTTTTGTTTTACATTTTTTTATAGATTGAACAAAACTTTCATATTTTAATATTTTTTCTGGGTTAGTAAATTAGAACAATCTACTACTTTTATTTAATAACCAAATCCAAGTTTGGATTTTTTTGTAAAAATTGCTCAATCCTTATCTTATTATTTCCTGCAACCAAATCTGTAGGATTTTTGTAAAATACTAAACACCATGTTTTCCATTATCTCAATGTCATACAGTTCTTTCCACAATCTTAATCAATAGTTTTTTCTCTGAAAACTTTGTTCTGCCCCCTTTTATGAGTTTAAGAATGACCACGTGTAATAACACACATTTTCTGTTGTTCAGGGCTTAAATATTCATAAACATGTACATGCAGCATTACACTTAATGTCCTTATTAAAGAACTTCTTTACACTCTGGCATTAATTAATTACCTTACTACTGCATGTATTCCTGTATTCCATATATATGGAATGTATCAATTCCCGATAGTACAGGGACATACTTCTGAGCCTTGATATGTTAATCATCCCATGTTATCCTTTTATATAAACAAACACACTCACCCCCTTGTTTAGTATGATAGTCCTGTGTACACTTAAAAAAAAAACAAGAGATGAATAATGTCTTTTAACTTTGTCTGTTGTTTGTTGCCTTTTCTTTCATTAGTTGCTTTTTCTTGGAAGAATATTGTCCTCATCTTTTTTTTTTTTTTTTTTTTTTTAAAGCGGTTGTATACCCGCTGACATTTTTTTTTTTTAACCCCTGTAAGGCAAAAGGCATAATGAGCTAGTATGCACCGCATACTAGCTCATTATGAAATACTTACCTTAGAACGAGGCATCGGTATCTTACCTGGTCCACGCCGAGGTAGCTGACATGTTGCCTCGGCGTGCCTTCCGGGTATCGCGGCTCCAGCGCTGTGAGTGGCTGGAGCCGCGATGTCGTCACTCCCGCGCATGCGCGCGGGAGATTTCTTTCCCGGCAAGGTCCGGCAGTTGCCGGGCCTTCAGCCGAGAATCCCCTGTGCGCATGCACCGCTGCAGTCAGCGGCTCATAGCAAGGGGAATATCTCCTAAACCGTACAGGTTTAGGAGATATTTTTTTTTACCTACAGGTAAGCCTTATTATAGGCTTACCTGTAGGTAAAAGTAAAAAAAATGACTATACAACCGCTGTAGGAATACATTTTCTTGTAGCTTTTGCCTTGTTCCTTGAATTGTGTGCTGTAATGTTTGCCTGTTGATCTTGCTTTGCCTTCGTCCTTGGACCGTCCATCTTCAAACATCAAAATCTGACTTTCATATTAGCTCACCCAAAGAGTACATCTGCCCGTTGTACCTACAATGGGGGCTTTTTTAAATAACGTGAAGTCTTAGTTCCTGTTTCAACACTTATTTTTCTTCTTGGGCAACAACCCAATATTTTCTTATGTGAGACTTTCTCACCTTCTTAGGAACTAACCTTGGTAGAAATCCTCATGTACGTAAAGTTACATTTTCACAAACAAAGCCCTGGATTTCCAGAATAACTTGAAGCATACCGTCCAATTGACCTTGACAATCAACTTCGTAGGCTGGGTCTTTTTTTTTTTTTTTCTTCGTACAAAGTTACAAACTTTGGCTAGAGGTGAGAAAAACAGACAGAGAAAAAAACTCACCCTCGGCAGCAGAACTGAAATACTGGAGTCAAGATTAATAGTTGTCTTTTACTGGACTGTTGTCCACATCTGACGCAACACAAACACCTCCTTCTAGGTTCTTTGATAGTTTTTTCCAAAGATTTGATCAATAACGAAATTGTGTTAGTCTCCCCCCTTTGTCAAGGAGTGGGGAAAAAAATGACCACTGTGGCTGGCTCACCAAAATCTCCAACAGCCCCCCTTAATCAGGGTTCCCCTTTATATTACAGTCCACAGAGCTCCCCCTTACAGCTTAAGTGGAAAGTCTGCAGACTCTAAGGGGGGCTATGCAGATTCTAATGCAAGGGGGCTGTGTGGACTCTGATGTATGGGGGTCTCTGTAGACACTGATGTAAGGGGGTCTCTGTGGATGCTGATATAAGGGGGTCACTGTGGACTCTAATGTATGGGGGTCTCAGTGGACTCTGATGTAATGGGGGTTTTGTGGATTCTGATGTAAGGAGGTTCTGCTGACTCTGATGTAAAGGGGGCTCTGTGGACTCTGATGCAAGGGGGTCTCTGCGGACTTTAAGGGAGCAGGGAGAGGTAGGAGCTGGAGATCTGCTCAGTAAGCAGAGAGTAAAAGGGGGCACTGTGATTAGAAAGTTGTTTATAGTTCAAGGGACCCCAACCAACCACTGGAGGAACCCTAGGGTTGCACAGAAACCTGGCTGAGAAAGGATGTTTTAATGCTTTAGTAAACAACATACATAAGACACAATTAAAAAAGTGTCACCGATTTGACCAACCCCACCACGTTCCAAACTTGGCCATGAGACCACCCATTACATTGTGGGACCAATAGAGAGCCCCGGGTTGGCTGAAATCGACAGTGTTAGCCTTAATGTTTACACGGGTAGTCAAGATATTGCTTCTAATTTCCACTGCTTATATCTATGGATCTGCAAATTGTTTTGATGTGTAGTCACCTCTGCTTATGCATTTATTCGTATCATAATCCGTTCCTAATCCATTTCCCCCAAGTTTGAGTTAGGTTTACTTTAATGATTCCAGCAACACCTTATATGAGCAGTTGTAATACATGTAAGATATTTTACTTACCAATATGTATGTGATTTTGGTCAGACTGTCTTGTTGTTAACTAGGGATAAGCTCATGTGTGTCTGTACAGGAGTCCGAATCTGACTGAGCTATCCTGTTGGGAAGCTGTCAAATGGGACAGCCAATCATATACAGTGAAGGTATTCCCCATCCAGCAGCCGCACGTATGGAACAGAAGTGTATACAGTACTTGTGCCTGCAGGGTGGGAAATGCTCTTGCTGCCTAGATTTGCTGCCCGATTTGACAGCTTCCCGGTGGGATAGCTCGAGTAGGTTCGGACTCGTGTACAGACACGCATGAGCTTATCTCCGATATTGGATTTTTCCAAGCAAACTGCATAGTCAGGAAAATGTCTTCCCTATTTCCGAGTTCATCTTCACTGATTGTTATGCTGTCTGTCTGTTCATTGACTATGTAATTAGTGCAGTGGTGCCAATTCATTAGTGCGGATTTGCTAAAACTGGAGCAGGCAGAATCTGGAGCAGCTTTGCATAGTAACCAATCAGTTTGTTCCTTTAGCTTGTTCAGTTAAAGCCCCAAATTCTTGTGCCATTTGTCATGGTTAACCCCTTCACACCTAAGGGTGAAACAAATATTAATGCCTAAGCAAAATTTTGCTACTTTGACGTGTGCTAGTAAAACAGTACATATCATCACAACTACTTTGTGCATCCAGGTAGATTATACAGCGTTTTTTTTCAGGACAAAGTGGGATTTCATTTGGTGGTAAATGGTAACGGATATCTCCTGTTTTTTTGTGTGTTTTTTTTATTATCATAGGAAAAAGGGCCCAAAATAGTAAAGAAAATATAATATAGGAAAAAAAAGCTGCGCTAAATATTGATGATCAAAAATGTGACCTAAAGAATATTCATCTGATAAAATAGATATGAACAACTCCTTGTGTTGCACTAATAGTTGAATATTTAAATGCAATCACAAGTGAAATGTGCAGAATAAACATAAAAATGAATATAATAAATACAAAAAAAATATATATATATAATAGAGTCCCGTCCAATAGGCTATTGGATAGAAGTCTCACTGAATGTACAGTTCATAGTGATTTTCCAAGTGGTGATATCTTAGCCCTCCAAACGTTAGTGACATACATCCACAACACCATGGGAGATGTGATAAAGTGCGACAGGAAAGTTCCTCCACCAGTGATATTAATGCCGCTTATCAGCTTTTTAGATCTCTTGTTTAAGGAGATCGTGAGTGCCTGTGGCTCTTATTCCCAGCCATGGGTCTTTAAAACTTGAATGGCTAGATGTCACCGGACTCTCTATGTGGGGTATCCTCTGTGCAGCAGATATACGCTCATTCCTGGCTGGGTAGATATGGATATGGACCTGGATGGGTCAAAACCTAACCATGGTAGGCTGACCTCCTTTAAACGACCCTGCAAGGGGTCAAACACGCCTTGCACCCTGTGCAAACATTCCCTCCCAGGGATCCTCACAGAATCTTGGTGGCGTAAAGGATGAAAGTAATCAAAAGCAGGTAGGTACTCCTTCCACTGTGCTGCTTCAAACTTTAAATCCACAATGACTACCAGTAAGTTCAGCAACATATGAAAAAAACAAGAGAAAGTGCCTCCTATAGTGCAGTATCCGAAGGGTTAAAAATGAAACCACTCCACCCCAGCTAGCATTGAACTCACATTTAATGAAATTTTAAAAGCATTAAAAATGACATGACAGTCTCACTCAGTAGTAGTAGTAGTAGTAGTAGTAGTAGTAGTACACCGCCAGGCTCCACCTCTACTAGTTTTACCACCTCCCATGTGGCTTCATCTGGAGGAATGACTCATTCCTCCAGATGAAGCCACGTGGGAGGTGGTGAAACTAGTAGAGGTGGAGCCTGGCGGTGTACTACTACTACTACTACTACTACTACTACTGAGACTGTCATGTCATTTTTAATGCTTTTAAAATTTCATTAAATGTGAGTTCAATGCTAGCTGGGGTGGAGTGGTTTCATTTTTAACCCCTCGGATACTGCACTATAGGAGGCACTTTCTCTTGTTTTTTTCATGTGTTGCTGAACTTACTGGTAGTCATTGTGGATTTAAAGTTTGAAGCAGCACAGTGGAAGGAGTACCTACCTGCTTTTGATTACTTTCATCCTTTAAGTCACCAAGATTCTCTGACGATCCCTGGGAGGGAATGTTTGCACAGGGTGCAAGGCGTGTGTGACCCCTTGCAGGGTCATTTAAAGGAGGTCAGCCTACCATGGTTAGGTTTTGACCCATCCAGGTCCATATCCATATCTACCCAGCCAGGAATGAGCGTATATCTGCTGCACAGAGGATACCCCACATAGAGAGTCCGGTGACATCTAGCCATTCAAGTTTTAAAGACCCATGGCTGGGGATAAGAGCCACAGGCACTCACGATCTCCTTAAACAAGAGATCTAAAAAGCTGGTAAGCGGCATTAATATCACTGGGGAAGGAACTTTCCTGTCGCACTTTATCACATCTCTCATGGTGTTGTGGATGTATGTCACTAACGTTTGGAGGGCTAAGATATCACCACTTGGAAAATCACTATGAACTGTACATTCAGTGGGACTTCTATCCAATAGCCCATTGGACGGGACTCTATTATATATATATATTTTTGTATTTATTATATTCATTTTTATGTTTATTCTGCACATTTCACTTGTGATTGCATTTAAATATTCATCTATTAGTGTGACACAAGGAGTTGTTCATATCTATTTTATCAGATGAATATTCTTTAGGTCACATTTTTGATCATCAATATTTAGCGCAGCTTTTTTTTCTTATATTATATTTAGTGTGTGTGTCTCACATTATAGTTGTGGCTTGTTTTTTCATTATTTATGATTTATTTGGATAGCGCAGTAAAATTACCCCTTTTTTCAGTAAAAAAAAAAAAATTTTTATTTAGCTGTATATTTCTTGTTACTACCATAACCTACCACCAAAGAACAACCCAAAATAAATTCTCCTTGCAGCGATACCACATAGGTGTATATTCCTTGTTGTATGTATCTGTAGAACAGCCCAAAATCAATAGTGCACATTTTGGTTGTTTTTCCTACCTAAAACACACTGATATTAACTGACATAGATAATAATAAAAAAAAAATTATTAAAAAAAAAATCCTGCCCAAAATATACCAACCCTGATCTTTGACCCTAACCTTGACCTTTGACCTTTTTTTCACACTTTTTTTTCCCTCTGCAAGGAAAGAGAGAGATACAATATATCTTTCCCCTCCATTCACAGAGAGAAAACATGGGGGAAGACTTCATAGTAACTGATCACTGTGATAGCCAATCAGAAGCTATCACAGTGATCAGGTGACCCGGAACTGGGAGATCTGGGTCCCGATTCTTAGTACAAGACCCGGGACTGTTGCTGAGACCCTGGTATCTGTGTTGGGAGCGCGCTGTGTAGTGTGCTCCCAGCACAAAGACGGATATACATATATGTGGGCCCACGGAAAAAAGACCAGTCCAGTGAAGCCGCATATATGTGTTACGTTGGTGTAAAGGGGTTAAAGTGGTTGAAAACCTCAAATGTGAAAGATGAGCAAAGCATGTCCTTCTATAGTGTGTGCTTGTCTGAAACCAGAGCACTAAGTGTCGTTTCTGTCTGCTGTTTCCTTCCTCTGCTATCAGCATGAATCACATCTGACAATTTTTCCAGACACTAAGAGAAAAATGATGACGGGGGAGCTCCAGCACACAACCTGTGATTGACAGCATCAGCTCTGTTGCTGTGTGAAGGGGGGTGTGTCCCTTTCCACCAATCAGCTCTTAGAGCTCTCTTTACTAAGCTCTGCCAGCGTGTAACTTCAGCTCTTTGCCTCTTGTTTTCTGAAAGCTCAGACAAGCTTTATAATCTCTACACTTTGAATGGATGTAGAGAAGAGTAGACTTCATATAAACAGGTACAACTTATGCAGGAGGATTTGTTTCCCCTCTGTGTATCAACTAAGGCCCGGTCACTTCACTGGGTATATGTGAGGGTTTACATCCACTTTAACTCCAAACTGATGACCAGTAAGGGCTTTTAAGCATTGCCTATGGGGAATTTGGGTATTACAGTTCGACTTAATTTCAAAGGCGTGTACAATTTTAAAGAGGAAGTAAACCCTCTGGAAAAAAATAAAAAAATAAACACCCTGCAAGACAAAGGCATAATGAGCTAGTATGCATAGCATAGTATGCAGGGCAGACAGCACTGATGGAAATTAATAGCAGGCACTGATGAGCACTAATAGAAGGCACTGATGAGCACTAATAGAAGGCACTGATGAGCACTGATAGAAGGCACTGATGAGCACTAATAGAAGGCACTGATGAGCACTAATAGAAGGCACTGATGAGCACTAATAGAAGGCACTGATGAGCACTGATAGAAGGCACTGATGAGCACTGATAGAAGGCACTGATGAGTACTGATGAGCACTAATAGCAGGCACTGATGAGCACTGATAGAAGGCACTGATGAGCACTGATAGAAGGCACTGATGGGCACTGATAGAAGGCACTGATGAGCACTAATAGAAGGCACTGATGAGCACTGATAGAAGGCACTGATGGGCACTGATGAGCACTGATAGAAGGCACTGATAGACGGCACTGATGAGCACTGATAGACGGCACTGATGAGCACTGATAGAAGGCACTGATGGACACTGATGGGCACTGATAGAAGGCACTGATGAGCACTGATAGAAGGCACTGATGGGCACTGATGAGCACTGATAGAAGGCACTGATGAGCACTGATAGACGGCACTGATGAGCACTGATAGAAGGCACTGATGAGCACTGATAGAAGGCACTGATGAGCACTGATAGATGGCACTGATGCACACTGATAGAAGGCACTGATGGGCACTGATGAGCACTGATAGAAGGCACTGATGAGCACTGATAGACGGCACTGATGAGCACTGATAGAAGGCACTGATGGGCACTGATAGAAGGCACTGATGGACACTGATAAAAGGCACTGATGGGCACTGATAGGAGGCATTTTTGGGCACTGATAGGAGGCACTGATGAGCACTGATAGGCCACATTGATGAGCACTGATAGGCAGCACTGTTAGGAGGCACTAATGTGCACTGATAGGCTGCACTGATAGGTGGCATTGATGGGCACTGATAGGTGGTACTGATGGGCACTTAGGAACACTGATAGGCAGAACTCAGGCAGTATTGATGGGGTTTGATGGGCAGAATTGAAGAGTACTGATAGGTGGCACTGATGGACGCTGTTAGGCGGCATTAATGAGCACTGATAGGTGGTGCTGATAGGCAGAATTGATGGGCACTAATAGGCGGCATTAATGAGCACTGATAGGTAACACTTGTAGGTGGAAGTGATGGGCACTGATAGGCGGCATTGATGAGCACTGATGGGCACTGATAGATGGCACTGATGATTGGGGCACTGATTATCAGTGTAAACAATTTACTGACATTCTTGACAGTTAACGGCAGTCCTTTCCTAACACAGACACAGCGTGTGAGGAAAGGGCTGTGGATAACCGGCAAGTCTGTTTACATGTGATCAGCTGATCACATGGTAAAGGGCCGCTGTGATTGCGCTGGATGCACATCCCAGGGGTCATGCAGGAAGCACGGTTTTGGGAGGATGTCCATGGACACCCTCCCAAAATTGGAAGCCCGGAGCTCGGATGGAAGGGGGGGCCCATCATGGTTTCTTGCCCCGGGGCCCTGAAGGTTCTAGTTACGCCTCTGCTGAGAGGCAAAAGTTGTTTATCTCGCCGGGGATGTGTGGGCAGGAAGTTTGAAGCCAGCAGCCACCAGCCAGTAGAGGAAAGGTGCTGACAGTCCACAGCATTCCCCTTTACATAAAAGCCCCCCTTAATCAGGGTTCCCCTTTATATTACAGTCCACAGAGCTCCCCCTTACAGCATAAGTGGAAACTCTGCAGACTCTAAGGGGGGCTATGCAGACTCTAATGTAATGGGGTTGTGTGGACTCTGATGCAAGGAGGGTTGTGCAGACTCAGATGCAAGGGGGGTTATGCGGACTCTGATGTATGGGGGTCTCTGTGGGTGCTGATGTAAGAGGGTCTCTGTGGATGCTGATGTATGGGGGTCTCTGTGTACTCTGATGTATGGGGGTCTCTGTGGACTTTGATGTATGGGGGTCTCTGTGGACTCTGATGTATGGGGGTCTCTGTGGACTCTGATGTATGAGGGTCTCTGTGGACTCTGATGTATGAGGGTCTCTGTGGACTCTGATGTATGAGGGTCTCTGTGGACTCTGATGTAATGGGGGTCTATGTGGACTCTGATGTATGGGGGTCTCTGTGGACTCTGATGTATTTGGGTCTCTGTGGACTCTGATGTATGGGGGTCTAAGCGGACTCTGATGTAAGGGAGGCTCTGTGGATTCTGATGTAAAGGGGGCTCTGCTGACTCTGATGTAGGGGGGCTCTGTGGACTCTGATGTAAGGGGGGCTCTGTGGACTCTTATGTAAGGGGGGCTTTTTGGACTCTGATGTAAAGGGGGCTCTGTGAACTTTGATGTTTGGGGCTCTGCAGAATTTAATGTAAGGGGGCTCTGTGGACTCTGATGTAAGGCGGTCTCTGCGGACTTTAAGGGAGCAGGGAGAGGTAGGAGCTGGAGATCTGCACAGTGAGCAGAGAGTAAAAGGGGGCACTGTGAGTTGTTTATAGTTCAAGGGACCCCAACCAACCACTGGAGGAACCCTAGGGTTGCACAGATTCCTGGTTGAGAAAGGATGTTTTAATGCTTTAGTAAACAACATACATAAGACACAATTAAAAAAGTGTCACCGATTTGACCAACCCCACCACGTTCCAAACTTGGCCATGAGACCACCCATTACATTGTGGGACCAATAGAGAGCCCCGGGTTGGCTGAAATCGACAGTGTTAGCCTTAATGTTTACACGGGTAGTCAAGATATTGCTTCTAATTTCAACTGCTTATATCTATGGATCTGCAAATTGTTTTGATGTGTAGTCACCTCTGCTTATGCATTTATTCGTATCATAATCCGTTCCTAATCCATTTCGCCCAAGTTTGAGTTAGGTTTACTTTAATGATTCCAGCAACACCTTATATGAGCAGTTGAAATACATGTAAGAAATTTTACTTACCAATATGTATGTGCTTTTGGTCAGACTGTCTTGTTGTTAACTAGGGATAAGCTCATGTGTGTCTGTACAGGAGTCCGAATCTGACTGAGCTATCCTGTTGGGAAGCTATCAAATGGGACAGCCAATCATAGACGGTGAAGGTATTCCCCATCCAGCAGCCGCACGTATGGAACAGAAGTGTATACAGTACTTGTGGCTGCAGGGTGGGAAATGCTCTTGCTGCCTAGATTTGCTGCCCGCTTTGACAGCTTCCCGGTGGGATAGCTCGAGTGGGTTCGGACTTGTGTACAGACACGCATGAGCTTATCTCCAATATTGGATTTTTCCAAGCAAACTGAATAATCAGGAAAATGTCTTCCCTATTTCCGAGTTCATCTTCACTGATTGTTATGCTGTCTGTCTGTACATTGACTATGTAATTAGTGTGGTGGTGCCAATTCATTAGTGCGGATTTGCTAAAACTGGAGCAGGCAGAATCTGGAGCAGCTTTGCATAGTAACCAATCAGCTTGTTCCTTTAGCTTGTTCAATTAAAGCCCCAAATTCTTGTGCCATTTGTCATGGTTAACTCCTTCACACCTAAGGGTGAAACAAATATTAATGCCTAAGCAAAATTTTGCTACTTTGACATGTGCTAGTAAAACCGTACATATCATCACAACTACTTTTTTTCAGGACAAAGTGGGCTTTCATTTGGTGCTAAATGGTAATGGATATCTCCTGTTTTATTTTTTGTTTTTTTTATTATCATAGGAAAACGGGCCCAAAATAGTAAAAAAAATTATACATTTTAAATTTAGCTGTGTATTTCTTGTTACTACCATAACCTACCACCAATGAACAACCCAAATTAAATTCTCCTTGCAGCGATACCACATAGTTGTATATTAGTTGTTGTATGTATCTATAGTATAGCTCAAAATCAATAGTGCACATTTTGCTTTTTTTTTCCTACCTAAAACACACTGATACTAACTGACATAAATAATAATAAAAAACGATTATTAACCACTTCGCGTCCGCGCTATAGCCGAAAGACGGCTGCAGCGCGGACGCTATCTGCCGGGCGGCCGTCCCTGGACGTCCTGATGTTTACTTCAGCGATGCGCGCTCCCGCTGGCGCGCAACGGGGAAGTTTTGTGCTGGCTGTGTCCCTTGGACACAGCCAGTCACAGATAGCTGAAAACAATCAATCATAGCGGCCATTTTCAGCGCGATCGGCGGTGCCAATGAGAGATGATCTCAAATGTAAACATATGAGATCATCTCTCATTGCCGGCTCTCCCTCCTCACACAGAGACAGCGTGTGAGGAGGGAGAGCGAACTGTGCTTCAGCGTTTAGTTACTGTGAGTAAAAAAACACATATACTGTGCCAACACACTAATATCAGTGCCATCTGCCAGTGCCATCTGTCAGTCCCACCTGTCAGTGCCATCTGCCAGTGCCATCTGCCATCTGCCAGTGCCTCTGTCAGTCCCATCTGTCAGTCCCATCTGTCAGTGCCATCTGCCAGTGCCATCTGCCATCTGCCAGTGCCATCTGCCAGTGCCTCTGTCAGTCCCATCTGTCAGTCCCATCTGTCAGTCCCATCTGCCAGTGCCATCTGCCAATACCATCTGCCATCAGTGCCACCTGCTATCAGTGCCACCTGCCATCAGTTCCACCTGTCAGTGCTACCTGTCAGTGCAACCTGTCAGTACCATCTGTCAGTACCACCTGTCAGTGCCACGTGCCATCTGTTATCAGTGTCACCAGTGCCACTTATCAGTGTCATCAGTGTCACATAAGTGTCACATGTCATCAGTGCCACGTAAGAGTGCCAGCTATCATCAGTGTCACTTGTCATCAGTGCCTTCTGTCATCACCAACAATAGCTAGAAGATTATATTCAGCTGAGGAGGCGTACAGTATTCTTGCGGGCGATGAGAGCAATGGGGAGCTCTCCGCTTCAGATTCCTCCTCATTTTCCGATTCTGAGTCTGACGTGGACTACGAGCCTGTCCTAACCAGTGGTACACTGACAGCCTCAGAGGAGGAGGATGAGAGTCCACCCGCCAGACGAAGGCGTACTGGTGAGGAGGCAGTGCCATCCACTAACACCGCAGTGCCATCCACCGGCACCGCAGTGCCATCCACCAGCACCGCAGTACCTCGGCAAAGGCCACGTACCAGTGGGGGGTCACCTCAGTCCCAAAGGGTTAGGTCCCATGCCAGCCTTCCCTATTCCCTTCAAAACCCCTTGTGGCTGCCTCCTAATTCAGGAGAAGTTAACGTTCCCCCTTTCACTGCCCAGCCAGGAGTCCAGGTGGACACAGAAAATTTTTCCCGATAGACTTTTTCCACCTTATTTTTACTGAGGACATGCTTGCATCAATTGTGGCCCAGTGCAACCTATATGCCCAACAATTTATTGCAAGTAACCCAACGTCCTCTTATGCCAGTCCCTACAAGTGGAGAGCCCTAACAGTGGAGGAGTTTAAAATTTTTTTGGGCCTCAAATTCTGTATGGGACTAAGCAGAAAAAATGAAATACGTTCGTATTGGTCTACCCTCCCCATCTACCACATGCCCATCTTTTCCTCAATAATGCCCAGGACCAGATATCTTATTATGAGATTCCTTCACTATAATGACAGTACCCAGTGCCCTCCCCGAAATCACCCAAATTTTGACAAGCTTATTAAAATTCGGCCCCTAATAAATTATTTTTCAGAAATCTTCCCCCAGTTGTTTACCCCAGGCCAACACATATGTGTGGATGAGTCCCTTATCACATTTTCTGGCAGGCTGGGCTTAAAACAATTTATTCCCACCAAAAGGGCCCACTATGGGGTGAAGATGTACAAATTGTGAGATCGTGCTACAGGGTATACCTATGCCTTCATGGTATACGAAAGGAAGGACACCCAGCTACATCCCCTAATTGCTCAGAATATATTGGATCGAGTGGGAAAGTCGTTTGGGAACTCATAAAGCCACTCCTGGAGAAAGGCTACCATCTGTATGTGGACAAATTTTATTCTTGTTTGCCCCTGTTCCGAAACCTTCATAGAAAGAAGACTCCAGCATGCGGCACCGTAAGGACGAATCGGAAGGGATTTCCTCAAAGCCTCGTCAATAAGAAGTTAAGGAGAGGGGAGGCGGCGAGCTTACGGAATGAGGAAATTCTGGCTGTGAAGTGGGGGGACAGAAGGGACGTCTACATGCTTTCTTCAATCCACAAAGACACATTTGTTGAGATCACCAGGAGGAATGGCCTAATTCAAAAGCCGACGTGTATCTATGAATACAACATGTATATGGGGTGTCGACTTCAACGACCAGATGCTCGAGCCCTACCTTTCCACTAGAAGAACATACCAGTAGTATAAAAAAGTTTTGATTTATTTATTTAATTTGGCCATATACAACACCTATGTAATTTATCGCAACTCCACTGACAGACCCAAACCCTTCCTTGGCTACGAGGAGGAAATCACCACTGCCCTTATATATCCGAATGGTCCACCAGAAAACATTAGATCCGATGTAATTAGCAGACTCTCTGAACGCCACTTTCCCGATAAAATCCCTCCCAGACCAACAGGCCAAATACGTCAGAAAAAATGCTGGGTGTGCTCCAAACGAGGATTGAGAAGAGACACCACTTATCATTGTCCCCAATGTCCTTCCCAACCAGGCCTCTGCATAGTTGACTGTTTCCGCCGTTACCATACTTCACTAAATTATTAGTGAAGTATGGTAAACATAACCCTCACTTCCTGCCTTCACACACCTTCACACCCCTTATGCCTCTGCTTGCCCTGTAACTGACCCTGGCTTGTTATTCGACCATGCTTCTGCCTACCGATTCTGTTTATATCTCTGCCTGATCTGGAACTGACCCTGGACTGTTTGACCATGCCTCTTGCCTGCCTCTTGGACTGATCTTGTACCCTGCCAGTGGACTAGTGGGATTCAGAACACAGGGGTCTCACATATGTGAGGGGCTCCAGAATTGTTTTTCTGGATGAAGAAAACAGTTTCATTTGTTTTCTCATTCCTAGATTAGGGTCTGGAGACTCAGAGGCTTCAAAGAGATTTGGGTGGGAGAAGCCTCTACCCCTGTCCCCATTCTGTCCTGAACGAGGCCCTACTTCTGCCTGCTGCCTGTAGGACCTATGCCATCATGCCTTTGCCTGTCGCATGAACTGACCACACCACATGGACCTGCCTACTACCAGGACCAATATATTGGCACTGCTGACAATCTCTGCCTGCACTGACCCTGGACTGTATATGGACAGTATCCCTGCCTGCTGCCTGTACTGACTATGGACAGTATTTCTGCCTGTTGCCTGGAAAATTGCGTTCGCTTTTGCTGACCAAGTCCCTGCCTGCTGCCTGGACCAGTGCTATCCTCCTGTGTACAACTGCGCTACTACAACCACAGGTAATCTTTTGTTTACTCTTTGCTCAGCATAATGTATTTTGGGGTGTAATTCTTGGTATGTGAATGCTATGTGTCCCTAGAACACTTGATGGTGTTCCTTGCATGTTGGGCCTCTGTACATGCTATGTGTTGGAAATATCTTACAAATGCACAACAATGCGTTTCTTTTTTTTTCCACATTTTCCAAAAACTTTTGGAAAAAAATTAACCGTTCAAAAGACTTATTATGCCTCATAGATTATATGTTGGGGTGTTAGCTTTCCAAAATGGGGTCACTTTGTGGGCGTTTCCATTGTCCTGGTGCTCCAGGGCCTTCAAAAGTGTAATAGGTGGTTGAGAAATGAGATGTGTAATTTATGCTCCTAGAACGCCTGATGGTGCTATTTTAATTTTGGGCCTCTGTATGTGGCCAGGCTGTGTAAAAGTCTCACACATTTGGTATCGCCGTACTCAGGAGGAGTAGCAGAATGTATTTTGGGGTGTCATTTTTGCTATGTATATGCTATAGAAAGAGAGAGACTACCGCGCTGTATTACATCCAAGGGGTACCTTATGCAAAATATTGATACTAAATTGTGATAAAAAAATAAATAATATAGTGGAAAATAGGATATAGCAAAAGCAGCCACTCAAAGTGAGATACACACACTATTACAACAATAAATATAAATGAGCAGCGCTGTGAATAAATGTATAGTTGTGAAAATATACCAGTGTAAATGGGATAAATAAATAAAACCCAATTTAAATGGATAACATAGTTCCTAAATCAAAAACATTGGGTGTTTGGTAAACAGTCCTAACACATTAAATAAAGTCCAGATGGATATAGTGAAAAGACATAGGCACAGGCCCCAGTCTGAAGGCAGGAATGCAGATAAAAAAGTGGATCCTTCACTGCACCACTATGATGACTAAAAATGAAATGCGCGCTTACCAAACGGCAAGCATAAGAGGGCTTGCGACCTTAACCCGGTCAGGGCCTTTCATAGGATGAAGACAACGGCATGCCACTTCATATACCTTGGAATAATAACCCGCTGTCCACCAAGTACCAGGCAATCCCTCTAGCATAGGGATGATAAACTCCTAGCTGGGGGTTGTTCTCATTAGAGATACCCCGGAGAGAGAGAGGAGAACAACATAGCGTAATCCTGGTTTAAATTTTATTAAAAAGAATTAAAATCACACTTACAATGTGGTAGATACACATAAACATGGAAAGCCGGCCGGCTAGAGGCGAACACCCGTCCTGCAGGCGGTAGATGCAGCACGTCAGCACGCCCGACGCACGTTTCGTCACACTCTGACGTCGTACATGCTATGTGTTGGAAATATCTTATAAATGCACAACTTTGCGTTAAAAAAAATGCGTTTTCATTTTTTTCCACATTTTTCAAAAACGTTTGGAAAAAAATTAACCATTCAAAAGACTCATTATGCCTCATAGATTATATGTTGGGGTGTTAGCTTTCCAAAATGGGGTCACTTTGTGGGCGTTTCCATTGTCCTGGTGCTCCAGGGCCTTCAAAAGTGTAATAGGTGGTTGAGAAATGAGATGTGTAATTTATGCTCCTAGAACGCCTGATGGTGCTGTTTCAATTTTGGGCCTCTGTATGTGGCCAGGCTGTGTAAAAGTCTCACACATTTGGTATCGCCGTACTCAGGAGGAGTAGCAGAATGTATTTTGGGGAGTCATTTGTTGTATACACATGCCATGTGAGAGAAATAACCTATTACAATGACAATTTTGTGGAAAAAAAAAATCTTCATTTTGCAAAGAATTGTGGGAAAAAAATGACAACATCAAAAACCTCACAATGCATCTTACTAAATACCTTGGAATGTCTACTTTCAAAAAAGGGGTAATTTGGGGGGTATTTGTACTTTCCTGGCTTGTTCGGGTCGCAAGAAATGAGGCCACAAGTACATCAGGCGTGATCAATTTTTTATGATTTGCACCACAGCTTGTAGACTCTCTAATTTTCACACAGACCAAATAATATCCACTAATTTGGGTTATTTTTACCAAAGATATGTAGCAGTATAAATTGTGGCCAAAATTTCTGAAGAAAAATTAATAATTTGCAAAATTTTATCACATAAACTAAGAAAAATTCGTTTTTTTTCAAAATTTTTGGTCTTTTTTAATTTATAGCGCAAAAAATAAAAAACCCAGAGGTGATCAAATACCACTAAAAGAAAGCTCTATTTGTGGGAAAAAAATGATAAAAATTTCATTTGAGTACAGTGTTGTGTGACTGCGCAATTGTCATTCAAAATGCAACAGCTATGAAAGCTGAAAATTGGTCTGGGCAGGAGGGGGGTTTAAGTGTCCAGTAAGCAAGTGGTTAAGGAAAAAAAAATCCTGCCCAAAATATACCAACCCTGACCTTTGAACCTAACCTTGACCTCTGACCTTCTTTTCTTGCTTTTTTTTTTTTTTTTTACCACACTTTTTTTTTTCTCTCTGCAAGGAAAAAGAGAGATACAATGTATCTCTCCTCTCCATTCACAGAGAGAAAACATGGGGGAAGACTTCATAGTAACTGATCACTGTGATAGCCAATCAGAGGCTATCACAGTGATCAGGTGACCTGGATCTGGGAGATCCGGATCCCGATCGTTAGTACAAGACCCGGGGCTGTCGCTGAGACCCTGGTCTCTGTGTTGGGAGTGTGCTGCGTAGCGTGCTCCCAGCACAAAGACAGATATACATATATGTGGGCCCACGGAAAAAAGACCAGTCCAGTGAAGCCGCATATATGTGTTACGTTGGTGTAAAGGGGTTAAAGTGGTTGAAAACCTCAAATGTGAAAGATGAGCAAAGCATGTCCTTCTATAGTGTGTACTTGTCTGAAACCAGAGCACTTAATGTCGTTTCTGTCTGCTGCTTCCTTCCTCTGCTATCAGCATGAATCACTTCTGACAATTTTTCCTGACATCAAGAGAAAAATGACAAGGGAGGGAGCTTCAGCACACAACCTGTGATTGACACCATCAGCTCTGTTGAAGGGGGGGGAGTGTCCCTTCCCACCAATCAGCTCTTATGCCCCGTACACACAGTCGGACATTGATCGGACATTCCGACAACAAAATCCATGGATTTTTTTTCCGACGGATGTTGGCTCAAACTTGTCTTGCATACACACGGTCACACAAAGTTGCCGGAAAATCCAATCATTCTGAACGCAGTGACATAAAACACGTACGTCGGGACTATAAACGGGGCAGTAGCCGATAGCTTTCATCTCTTTATTTATTCTGAGCATGCGTGGTACTTTGTGCGTCGGATTTGTGTACACGCGATCGGAAATTCCGACAACGGATTTTGTTGTCGGAAAATTTTATAGCCTGCTCTCAAACTTTGTGTGTCGGAAAATCCGATGGAAAATGTGTGATGGAGCTCACACACGGTTGGAATTTCCGACAACAAGGTCCTATCACACATTTTCCGTCGGAAAATCCGACCGTGTGTACAGGGCATAAGAGTCCTCTTCACTGAGCTCTGCAGTGTGTAACTTCAGCTCTTTGCCTCTTGTTTTCTAAAAGCTCAAACAAGCTTTATAAAGTCTGCACTTTGAATGGATGTAGAGAAGAGAATACTGCAGATAAACAGGTAAAACTTATGTAGGAGGATTTGTTTCCTGTGTATCAACTAAGGCCCGTTCACTTCACTGGGTATATGTAAGGGTTTATATCCACTTTAACTCCAAACTGATGACCAGTAAGGGCTTTTAAGCATTGCCTATGGGAAATTTGGGTATCACAGTTCGACTTCATTTCAAAGGAGTGTGCAATTTTAAGGCTTGACATGTTAGGTGTCCATTTACTTGGCACAACCTTGTTTTATATGTAAAAAAATGGAGAATATGGTGCCTTTGTGTGCCCTAAAATTAAAATAAGTGCATTTTTTTCAGAAAACTTGATAAACGGCTGAGCTAATATGACGTGGCATTAAAAAGTAAACTACCGCCATTTTAATGTTCAGGGTCTCTGCTTTCATAAAATATGTACTGTTTGGAGGTTTTAACTGATCTTCAGGCCTAAAAAATACTAAATCAGATCTGGCAGCAAACGAGTTCAAAAGAAAACCTTCATGTTAGTGCTTCAATGTGACATCAGTCGGTGAAACTCACAGAAGATTGGATTTTAAAAAACTGTTCCACAATATATTAATATTTGGACCTCAGATATATGCAGCATATTTCTTTGTGCCGTTTTTGCATGTTTGTGCCATTAAATTATTCTTTCTTATTCTCAGGAAACCCCGGACAGTTTATTAAGCAAAAGAAAACGGCAAACACCTAGAACACCTACCAGTGCAAAAAGACTGGAATTCTGAGTAAACTACAGCTATGTAATATGGTCTACCAAACGTCTTGTTTTTTCAATACCTACAACTTAGACATGCCATTTCAGCACAAGCTACACTGTCCACATGGAAATTACCGTATTTATCGGCGTATAACACACACTTTTTTCCCCTTAAAATCAGGGGAAAGTCGCAGGTGCGTGTTATACGCCGATCCCCTGCGATCCCGTGGTGTCAAAACTTCAAAATCGCCGACCGCGATTTGAAAATGGCGCCGCCGGCGCCGAAATACACAGAGCCGGTCCTCGGCTCTTTCCGGCGGCTCTCGTTCATTTTCGGCTCCACTCGTAGTCCCGAGCGGAGCTATCCGAACCTACTCGGCTAGGTTCGGATAGCTCCGCTCGGGACTACGAGTGGAGCCGAAAATGAACGAGAGCCGCCGGAAAGAGCCGAGGACCGGCTCTGTGTATTTCGGCGCCGGCGGCGCCATTTTCAAATCGCGGTCGGCGATTTTGAAGCCCAATATGGCAGGGACAGGGGATCGACGGCTGCAATGGGGCAAGGCTGCACTGGGGAAGGCTGCACTGGGGAAGACTGCACTGACAAGGCTGCACTGGGGAAGACTGCACTGACAAGGCTGCACTGGGGAAGGCTGCACTGACAAGGCTGCACTGGGGAAAGCTGCACTGACAAGGCTGCACTGGGGAAGTCTGCACTGACAAGGCTGCACTGGGGAAGGCTGCACTGACATGGCTGCACTGACATGGCTGCACTGACAAGGCTGCACTGACAAGGCTGCACTGACAAGGCTGCACTGACAAGGCTGCACTGGGGAAGGCTGCACTGACAAGGCTGCACTGACATGGCTGCACTGGGGCAAGGCTGCACTGAGAAGGCTGCAATGATGGGCATTTAAATGTAAGTTTTTTTCCCTTCAACTTCCCTCCTAAAAGTTTTTTTTCCTTAAAATTTCCTCCTAAATTGGGGTGCGTGTTATACGCCGGGGCGTGTTATACGCCGATAAATACGGTAACTAGACCCTCGGTGCTCACACGACTAGTAACATCAACATCTAGAAAAGGACAGATATCATCTATATATGACTCCCTAATATCGTAGGTATCCAAGACTATGACATTAAAATGCAGGACAAGCTGGGGTTAGGATATAGGTCACGTAACATGCGAGGAATGGTCTGCTATAATGGAGAAGGTACCCAAGGTGTCCCTTTCTTTTTCCCAAAAACTCATACAACTATTCATTCTACACCGAACTTACCGTACCCCATATAAACTACACAAATGGAACAGAAGAGATGACCCTTTCTGCCCTTGTTGCAGGTTAGATAACGGTACCCTTATCCACATGCCCCAGTAGAAGGACCTCTAGTCCGAAACATGTCGGGTTGCGATTGATTTTTTGTTCCTGGTACCACGCTACTTTTTATTGTGATCACTTTTATCTTGGCTGCTGTTATCTGGATTTTTACCCTATTTGGTTTAAAATAAACCTGCTTCTTTGGATTTAAGCACTATGTGGAGCCTTTTTTTCCTTTTCCATGTCCCCATGATGGCTTTGTGAAAGGTGCATTCCTCCTATATACACCTGTCGGAGAAGTGCGTACAACCAGACCTGGAACATCCGATGTCTTGAGGTCGTTTACCATTGCTACAAAGGAACCAGTGGAACCTGCCGTATACGCCTCTACAACAAACATCTATTTGGATCGATCGATCCTTAAGCCTGTATAACACCTAGCCGTACGGCAAATGTGTCCACCTGTTCCGGTAAGCGTATTTGCTCCATTCATTCTTTGCTGTGGATACTGAGTATTGGAACACCACCTCTGTGAAACCACGTAGCACCCTTGAGATACCTCTCACTCATCTTACATTTATACTGCTCACCTTTGTTGAACATTTACATGACCATAATGTTCACGTTATTGGTCGTTAATATGATCATGGACTCACTATAATAATACAATATTGTATTTGGTTTCCTGCATTTTTTATATTTAGTTATATACTATCATGCTGCACAGCTGATAATCACATTTGTGTTGATTTTTATGTATAGTGCTGCATTGTTTTTTCTTTTCACTGTTCACATTGTCACTACTTTGTTGATGATGGCTGCTATACACCCTCTCTCTCTTTTTTTCAGTAGCGCAACCATATCGTTATTTTATATTGTGCCCTTATCCACATGCTCTGGAAGTGCCCGAAACTGCAAAGGTACTGGTCTGAAATAATTAACTCTATTAACAAAATATGGAATCTTACATTTGCAGTTGACCCCAAGCTGTGTCTGCTGGGATGGTTAGATGAGGAATTATATACACCACACACCTACATAGCCATTCTCAGAGTCTTGTTTATTGCCAGAAAATTTATAGCTAGAAGATGGCAATTAGACATGTGCAGGATAAAAAAATTTGTTTAGTTTAGTTTTGTTTCGATTCGTTATTTAACTAAATTCGTTAAGTTAAATTCGTTGCATTCGTTACATTCATTTTCGGGATTCGTTTAGTCTCATATTTGAATTCGAAAAAATTCTAAAGCATTCGAAAAAATTTGACCAAATTTGAAAGTGTAAACTATATATAACTATTTTGCGAAATTCAAATTTCATATAGAATGAAATCGAATTCCAATAGAAAAGATTAGAATAGAATAGAAAATCAGAATAGCAAAGAAAAACAATAGAACAGAATAGAAAAAAATATAATATATTCTATTCTTATCTTTTCTATTGAAATTCATTCTGTACCAAATTCCAATTCCGGAAGATGGTTTTATATATATATATATATATATATATATATATATATATATATATATATATATATATATTTATATATATATTTTTTTTCTATTCTGTTCTATTGTTTTTTCTATTCTAGTCTTTTCTATTAGAATTCGATTTCATTCTATTTCTCTATAACCATTTTCCGAAATTCGAATTTCGTATAGAATGAATTTGCATTCAAATAGAAAAGATTAGAATAAATAAGAAAACAATAGGAAAGAATAGCATAGAAAAACCATAGACCAGCATAGAAATTATATATATATATATATATATATATATATATATATATATATATATATATATATATATAATATATATATAATATATATATAGAATCATCTTCTGAAATTCAAATTTTGTATAAAATGCATTTGAATAGAAGAGATTAGAATAGAGTAGAAAAGAATAGACTAGAAAAAGAATAGAATAAAATATAATATATATATTATATTTTATTCTATTCTGTTCTATTGTTTTTCTAGTCTATTTTCCATTATTTTCTATTCTAATCTTTTCTATTCAAATTCGAATCCATTCTATACGGAAGCCATCTTCCAAAATTCAAATTTCGTATAGAATGAATTCAAATTCGAATAGAAAAGTTTAGAATATATATATATATATATATATATATATATATATATATATATATATATAAAACAAATAAACCGCGCTAAATATGAGTCCAATTAGTAATAGTGAGAAAATTCAGATAAGTCCAGGTGGTGTAGTAGATCCTTCTAGATGATAATAAGGGACAACTTAAGGATATTCTGCTTACCAGAACGTAAGCAGAGTCAAACAGGTGGCTTTAAACCCAGCCTGGGCCTTTCGATGTACTCCAAGAGGGGTAGAATCCGACAGGCTCATGCAACGGACCGAATCCACATAAGTGTAGCAAAAAAAATACAAAAAACAAAAACCATAGCGTGATACTGACAAAAATTTGATATACTAAAAAAGTGCTCACACAAAAATATTAAAAAACACCCCGAATGTATGGCAAATCCAGGGACGTGAAGGCAAAAACCAGGGAAGTGACATGCAGCATGCATAAGGTGATGTCCTAAATTCGGGACTTCAATTATATCTGATTACCAGAAATAAGTTAAACAGGCGAACATAGATCCAAGTAGGGAAAAGACACCCGGTGCTCAAACACAAAAGGCCACTTACCAGATGGTAAACCAATAAAGGTATAATCAGCAGTGGGCCTATGGTCTGTGTATAACCCAGAATGTAATCCTGATCAGAACTGTAGGGGTTCCTGCTCACCAAAGGACCGACTAGAGGAAGCCGACAACGAAATAGTGGTGGCGTCACCGCGATCCCGTCCCAGCAGACTCCTCAAAAAGCTCCGATCATGGGTATTCAGAAAGAAAAAGCAGCCAATAGTGTAATAACGTAACAGCTCCAATTTATTCAAAGGTAAAAACACTTACACTTAAAAGCGAAAGAAACAGCGATGCCGGCCGGCACTCAGATAGCTCCCGTCCACAATAGGGCAAACGTGGTGACGTCAGTACGTCCCTCCCATTTTTTTTTTTTATATATATATATATAACCTTTTTCTGAAATTCAAATTTTGTATAGAATGATTTTGAATTTGAAAGAAAGGATTAGTATAGAATAGAAAATAATAAAAAAGAATAGAATAGCAAAACAATAGAACAGAATAGAATAAAATACAATATATGTTTTTCTAGTTTATTGTTTTCTATTATTTTCTTTTCTATTCTAATCTTTTCTATTCAAATTTGATTTCATTCTATATGATATTCACATTTCTAGTCTATTCTTTTCTATTCTTTTCTATTCAAATCTTTTCTATTCTAATTCAAATTCATTCTATATGAAATGCGATCTTCAGAAGCCATGTTCCGAAATTCGTATAGAATGAATTTGAATTTGAATAGAAAAGACTATTATAGAATAGAAAATAATAGAAAAGAAAAGAAAAGCATAATAAAACAGAATTTAAAAAAAAATTTTTATATATGTATTCTATTGCTTTATAATTTTATATTCTATTTTATTGTATTTTTTAGAAAATCGATTTCTATTGTTTTCAAATTCGATTCAAATTTGTTTTCAAATTCGATTATGTTTTCTAATTTAATTCAAATTCGTTCTCTTTTTTTCGGATTCGTTTAAATTCATTGCTTTTGTAATTCGGATGCATACGAATTTCCGAATAATGAAAAATTAGTCCAAATTTCGATTCGAAACAAAACAAAATGCACATGTCTAGATGGCATAAACAACATCCTATTGAGGGAGAAGTTGACAGAAACAGAGAAAGTCTGAGAGCTGCTCCCTAACATGAGACACCTCCATCTCTATAATGCACAGAACAACAAAAAAATTTGCCCGTAGGACTTTAAATGAAGTGTCCATGGTGATCACAGAAAAATAACAAGAGTATAGAAATGACAAAATTTATTGTGATAAATATCATCCAGTACAAGTCATGAACATCGGTGACAAATACATAAGAATAGCAGCATGATAAAGTGGTCCTAAAAACATAGCCATCATGACATAACATCAAAATATGAAAGGTACAGATATACATGATACATCTCTAACCCGACGCGTTTCGCGAGCTCTCCTCGCTTCATCAGGGGCTGATGTGTATATCTGATGTCTGTAATAACAAGTAAAGAGTGTATTGAAATATAGGTTATGATTGGACAACATGAAGCCAGAGCTAGTAATCCAATACCTACTTGTCAGGCATTTGACCCCGAAGGGGTGGCCCCAGGCAGGGGGCAGCGGAAATACATCTCCCCCGGGAGCTGAGGGGGAGGAGACCATCGAATGGAGGTCCAGGATCAGGCACAGGGCAGGCATGGCAAATGAATAAGAAGGAGAGAGATGGACCCGACTGTCACCCAAGATGGTTACAGAGTATACTCACTGTAATTAAATAAATATAGCAAGAATATATATGTATCTGAGATAATGGCAATAACCATATCCAAAGAAATTTGCAGTAATATGCTTGAGTATGAAGGGTGCAGGGTGTCCAGCAAAGCATGAAAAAGAAGACAAGAACAAAAACAGAAGACAGAGAAAAGGTGAAAAAATGTGAGCCCAAGTGTTACCCATGGACCTAGCAGGGCATACTCCATGTCATAAAATATATAGATGTATATATATATATATATATATATATATATATATATTGAGGTGGTAAATGACACGATCTCCTAAGTGACCCGTGAATCCTACATGGCATGTATACCATGATAAAATGCATAAATATATGTATTGTATGACTGAAATAGTTAATGTCACACTGTAATGGGAATATAATGTAGTAAGCTAGGGTGTAGGGAATGCAGGAGTGTCCTGCAGAGCATGGGGAGAGGTGATGTGAAAAGAAAGAAAGTGTGAGGAAAGGAGTGAGGGAATGGTGGAGGAAAAGAGGAAAAAAGGGAAAAAGAAAAGGGAAGAGAAAAGAAAAGAAAAGGAACAAAAATGAGAAAAGTTAGCAAAGAAAAAAAGACAAGAAAAACTGCAGAGGGGAGAAAAGGGAGACATACAGACGACCAAAATGATGAAAAAAATGGTGAGTAAATGAAAATAAATATAAATCAATTGCAAGTATTGCTCCAGGGTGTACCTATATGAATGATAGGTCCACTGGTGGGGTGACATGTATCGATGTAAGTGTAAAGGTAGTGCTTACCAGTGTGATCTCTCGTCAGTGTGTAGAAGATACCAGATGAGAAAAAAAGACTGACCATGCCAAAACCCCTGCCTAAATGCCCGGACATCCACCGTAGCCTCCACCCCCAACGTCATACAAACGTCGGTGAGGGGGACCGCCCACACCGCGTCCACCAGAGTGCGGCGGGACGCAGCAGAGGTCCCCGCCCATCGTCCGGATGTTCACTATGCTCAAGAGGTGGGGACACCGCTGCATGCGGAAGTCTCCCACTGTAGCACACGGCATGATGCCGATGCACTGGTGGCTCCGCCCCCTCTGGAGTGAAGAGGCGTAGACAGCATGGGGAAAAAAGAAACCCCATTTGTGCATCGCAGCTCCCGGGGGAAACGAACCGCCACCTCCAAAAAGGGGTGAAGGGAGAAGTTGACATACCAACACAGAGGTAGCCCAACAAAATTTTAAAATATATGGGATCCCTGGTTGGAGGTACCTGGTTTAGCCCCCTTCCAACTGGTCCAGAACAGAGTACTTGAGGGCAAGACATAGACACCCGCCCCCTCTTATGAGGAAGGAGGCTGTTTATACTAGGTGGGTAAAGGATGAGATGGTGACACAGAGACTCAGAATGTGGATCAATCTGAAATAATATTCCTGATGAGAAGATGTCTTGCTCTGCAGTGACGAGTTATATGGTTTACTTATATAAGATAGTTAATGGAAGAACACTGGAAATCCCCCCCCCCCACACTGTTTAGGGGGGTAGGGTACCTCTACACCGACCGATTGTCCTTTTTAGGACAGGGAGCGAAGTGGGGGTACAGAACACTAAAAGGACACGTTTACTAAAAACGGAAATATACAAAATAGTAGGCACGGGTATATACATGGAAGTTTGTCTTCCTAAATTGACTGTATTTTTACATAAAATAATGACGCAGGAGAAGCAAATCCGATCGGCTGTACATCTAGATAATAATATGTCCTTTGCAATGCTATTTGATGTATGTTTTTGTTTAATGGAAGAGTTTTTCTCTTCCTATGTTTTACCATTAAAAAAAATCTGATTAAAAAAAAAAAAACTACAGCTATGGATATTTTTTTTAAATCAATAGGAATACGATTATTAAAACCTTTAAGATTTGATGGACATGGCGGTGGGCGGGAACATATGAAGCAGTGGGTCCAATGAAGAGCACAGGTGGGAGGAGTCACAACAGAGATCCTACCAGAGGTAGTGGAAGTTACCTCAGTCCGCTCTTTGGAGCAGCAGGAGAAAAGTCCCCTTTAGCCCCATGTTTTCCTTTTTTTCTGTTTGTTTTAGTCATTTGTGTATGTGCATATGTATTGTATGTCCATGTGTATATTTGGGTGTAGCCCGTCAAACTGTCTTCTAGTCTTCAAGTTTCTTTGAATACTCCTGTAATGGGTAGAAATATATCGTTATTCCCACGCTATCAGGTGAAAAATGAACTGGACTTAACTGGGAAAAGCTGCCTGCACCGAATCAGGCACAAACCAAACCCTGCGGGTAAAGAATACTATAACTAGGTGGAGCCGCGCTAATTCTAAATAAAATCGCTAGAATAACTTAAAGTGGTGTGATATACATAAAAACTGTAAAATTGAAAATATAGTAACAGTGTAGGAGTGATGGCAACAGCCGTGTAACACTCTCCACTCGTATGGCAACAGCTCTGAGTGGTGAAATGGTAATCTTATGTGATGACAATAATCAATAAATATATCCCATCATGCCCATAAACCAATATCAATATTATAAAAAGTGTCACTAAACATTAAATAATAAATCAGTACATATCTCTCATCATATCCATAAGCAAATTATCGATAGTATAAAAAGTGTCAATTAATAATAAAGTGCATAATGCAATCTAAAGTGACTCAGAATGTATAACAAACATATACCACATAAAGTGACATTGTGCAACAGTGCAAAAAACAAACAATATGGAGTATCCAGAAATCCTCATGTGTTTTAACATACAATCTTTTGATATAATGTGACTATAACATCCTAACATGCAACAGGTGTAACAGTACAAAGTGTTCCAGCAAAAAAGTCCTTCTTTTTTTTTTTTTTTAAACGAGGCACCAGCGTCCTAGCATGCAACAATCGCAGTGCAGTGCTTAAAATAGATCCCACAGTGCACATCTTCGTGTTTAAACACCCATGTAAGAAGTGGCCCCTTACCTTAGGGCAATAGGGCAAGCGCATATGACCAAAGATCTTTTGAGGGGATCCTCCTATAAGTGTAGAATGCTATCCTCGCGATCCTAATCAAAGGGGATGGTTCCCTCGGTGGTATAGGGGGATATAAAAGACACAGGGAGTCCCAATAGCGTAATAACGATTTTAACCAGTGACTTTATTGAATAAAACAAGTGTACTCACATAGACAGCATAAAAACAGTCCTATCTCCGGCGAGCTCGTATACCTCTCACAGCATGCAAAGCCTGTCCCGTCCCTACGCGTGACGTCACACCGCACGTGACTTCATCAGGGGATGCGTACAGGCTAGAAACATGTCTTTAAATACTCTTATACTGGATGCCAATGGGCGGCCATTTTCTCGAAGTCCTATAATTATCATTACGGCGGCCATTTTCTTGAGGAACATACGGCGCGGCCATGTTTGGGATGTATTGAGCTCGCGCCAGTCCTGGATGACAGCTGATCACAGCAGCCAATTAAACAGAGCGAACACTACCTCATCTCCCGCACTGTCAGCAGGGAAGGACAAGATCTCTACTGCTCAATCCATCAATCCCCGTAGCGGACATTCTAGATAAGCGAGTGAGATAATGAGGGAGTGAAAACATGGGAAGAGCAACATATCTAATAATTCCTATAGTATTTTAATATTTATTAATTATGATGTTTATGATGTTTTATCTACACTTGATTCATATAGATATATTATGTATGGTTTATTGTTTACCTATAACAGCATGATCGCCTTTCCCTTTCTATATATTTTTTATTTTTCGGGTCTATATATGGTATATCGGGATGTATGTCCATATATTGTGTCAGTAGTGTCCCTTGGCTGGCTGAGATGGTAGTAAAAAGGCTGATGAAGTGGCTCAGCCCGGAGGTTAATGATGAGGATAAAAATTGGCGCAAAATCAATCCCATTAACAGCAAGGGAATCAAAAATGTTGTCTTCTTAGATATGTCAGTTATGCCTTTTAACATTTGTTGCAGGTTTTTTTGGAATGACTGAAGCTCCGGTAAGCTCTTGAACCAGAGTAAGTGGTTGGGGGCAGTATTGGCTTCAGGCATTAATAAGTTGGTGTTTTTTTATTTGGTAGAACCAAGCAAATTTTGCTTGTAAAATCTCAGATCAGCCAAAAAGGGATTTTGGTTTGTGCATAATTTTGACATCATAGGCTCTGTTATCTTATTGGGCTCTAGCTAATTTATATATATATATATATATATATATATATATATATATATATATATATATATATATATATATATATATATATACAATGATCAACATGAATGAGTACACCCCTTTTGAAAAGTAAGATTTTTTTATTTCTTTTTATTACAGAACTAAAGTATATAGATACAAAACATAGCCTTTGTGCATTCCCCGGCTAGCTAGTAAGCACATAAAACATAACAGTACTAACTGTCATCTTATCTAATAACAAAACCACAACATTCCATACACTTCGCTCAGTTGTTCTCATAGAAATTCAATGCAAGGATTAATGGAAGATAAAGAGATTCCTGTCCCCTCTCTACCTTCAGGATCATAGGTGCGCTCACAGGGTGTGCAGGTGTGCCGTGGCACATCCTAATCACCCTGTGTGTTGCAGATTCCTGGGGTTTGGACCCCTGATAATTCACTAAAGCCCCCGAATGGGGCTCCTAAAAAGAATTGTAAAAAAATAAAAATAAAGAAAAAAATAAAATTGTAAAAAATAGTAAAAAATTAAAAGTACTGACATCGTCCACTGCCTTACTGACACCAGTCTCTGCCTTACTGACACTGTCCACTGCTCTACTGACACCGTCAGTATATATACACACATGTACATACATGCATATGTGTTTGAGCTTTGGGTTGCACACCCTAATGCAATAGGCTGTGCACATCTATGTTCAGGATGATGTGTCAGGAGAACATGAACTCATAATTGGAATTTATATCTGAACAAATGTAACATGAGTTGCTGCAAAGGAGTAATTTCACATATATCTTAGGCTAAACCTTATCAGTTGCAAGTGGATTCAGTATATGAACTCCTGATCATCAGCTGTATATTCTGTGGCAAGTGCCAGACCTTCTTACATTTTTTAGGGCAACCCCGAGACAAATACGTAGATTTGTATAGGGGTACAACCCTATTGATTAGACGCTTCCAAAAGGGCAAATTAGGGGCTGTAGCTGATTTCCACTTGAGCACTAGCGCCTTCCTGCCATAAAATATTAAGAGACCCAGTAGAGTGTGCATTGCCTTATTAACGTCCAAAGAGTCAACTAATCCCAGAAGGCAAGTGCCAACCTTTACAGGGATATGCATAGTAGTTAGAGTAGAAATAAACAGTGGCTGCATTTTATGGGCACAGTGGTTGCATATAATGGGCACAGTGGCTGTATCATCTGGGCACAGAGCACAGTGGCTGCATTTTATGGGCACAGTGGCTGCATATGATGGGCACAGTGGCTGCATATGATGGGCACAGAGGCTGCATTTTATGGGCACAGTGGCTGCATATGATGGGCACAGTGGCTGAATTTTATGGGCACAGAGGCTGCATATGATGGGCACAGTGGCTAAATTTTATGGGCACAGAGACTGCATATGATGGGTACAGTGGCTGCATTTTATGGGCACAGTGGCTGCATATGATGAGCACAGTGGCTGGATTTTTTTGGGGCACAGTTGCTGCATATAATGGGCACAGTGGCTGTATTGTATGGGCACAGAGCACAGTGGCTGCATTTTATGGGCACAGAGGCTGCATATAATGGGCACAGTGGCTATATTGGATGGGCACAGTGGCTGAATTTTACGGGCACAGAGGCTGAATTTTACGAGCACCGTGGCTGTATTGGATGGGCACATAGTCTGCATTTTATGGGCACAGTGGCTGTATTGTATGGGCACAGTGGCTGCATATGATGGGCACAGTGGCTGCATATGATGGGCACAGAGGCTGCATTTTATGGGCACAGAGGCTGCATATGATGGGCACAGTGGCTGCATTTTATGGGCACATAGGCTACATATGATGGGCACAGAGGCTGCATTTTATGGGCACAGAGGCTGCATATGATGGGCACAGTGGCTGCATTTTATGGGCACATAGGCTACATATAATGGGCACAGTGGCTGTATTGTATGGGCACAGTGGCTGCATTTTATGGGCACAGTGACTGAATATGATGGGCACAGTGGCTGCATTTGATAAGCACAGTGGCTGCATTTGATGGGCACAGTGGCTGCATTTGATGGGCACAGTGGCTGCATATGATGGGTACAGTGGCTGCATTTTATGGGCACAGTGGCTGTATTTTATGGGCACAGTGGATGCATTTGATGGGCACAGTGGCCGCAATTTATGTTTTTTTCCAATATTTTTCGGAATTTTTGAGATTGTTTGCACCCCCCCAAACATTTGGAGCACCATCCAGCACTGACTGCCACCATCATGTTTTACTATAGGCACCATACATTTTTCTTTGTATTCCGCACCTTTGCAACGCCATACAGTTTCGAAGCCATCAGTTCCAAAAACAGATTTCCAGTAGTCTTCTTCTTTTTCAGCATGGGCCCTGGCAAATTCTAGATGGGCTTTTTGTGCATGGGCTTTAGGAGAGGCTTCCTTCATGGATGACACCCATGCATGTCATTCCTCTGCAGTGTATCACATATTGTGTCATGGGAAACAATCACCCCAGTTTGGCTTTCTACTTCCTTTAGCTAACTGCAGTGAACTTGCATGACGATTTTCTTCAACCCTTCTCATCAGAAGACGCTCCTGTCGGGGCCTTAAAGTGGTTGTAAACCCTCATGTTTTTTCACCTAAATGCATCCTATAAAAACTTCTTTCACTGCCCTTCATTTTACTCATCTGAGCCCCGTATTTCTCACACTGGAGACGTGTTCTTCCCCTCTGCCCGTTGTCTCGGCTCTTGAGTGGATAGATTGATAGCAGCGCAGCCATTGGCTCCCGTTGCTGTCAATCAAATCCAATGATGCACCGGGGGCGGGGCCGAGTCCGGCACTCTGCGTCTATGGACACAAATGCTGGACCCGGGAGTGCATCCGCAAGGTAACCCCCGGGAGAGGAGCCGCTGAGGGACCCCAGAAGACAAGGATCGGGGCCACTCTGTGCAAAATGAACTGCACAGTGGAGGTAAGTATGATGTTTGTTATTTAAAAAAAAAAATAAAAACGAAGCCTTACAATCACTTTAATTTCCGTGGATGGCCTGGACGTCTCTGTGGGATGGTTGCAATTCCATCTTTGTTAAATTTTTGTATCACTTTTGCTGCAGTATTCTGACTGATAAGTAAAGCTTTGCTGATCTTCTTGTAGCTTTCTCCTTTCTTATGTAAATTATTTTCTTTCTCAGGCCTTGTGACATTTCTCTTCCATGTGGTGCCATTGCTGACAGCATGAAATGGGAGGGGTTTACTTTGTTAAGTAACGCCCTTTTATAATCAACTGTCTGCTGCACAACTGTTTAATGAATAAATAGACTCTCCTGTAGTTGAATTCTTGTTAACTAGGATTTTGTTATCTAAAATCTAGCTTTACAATAAATATTCCTAATCAGTTAAACAAACAAGTATAAATCTAAATCTGTGTTTAATCCTTTAGGAGCAATAGTATTAAGGAAATGTATCCAATAAACCTCTCGTTTTCTTAAAACCAACTCCCGATCACCCCTTCTTCTATTTTTACTAATGCCTTCCAACACCATATATTTTAACTGGGAAATTGAATGTCCCTTCTCTAAAAAGTGTCTAGCCAGAGGTAATTGTATTAATTTGTCTCTAATCGAGTATTTATGCCTAGCTATGCGGTTTTTAACCGTTTCAGTTGTTTCTCCAATATAAAGTAACCCACATGGGCATTTAATGGCATAGATCATCAAAGACAGGGATCCTCAAACTACGGCCCTCCAGCTGTTGCAGAACTACCCATCCCATGAGGCATTGTAAAACTCTGACATTCACAGACATGACTAGGCATGATGGGAATTGTAGTTCCTGAACACCTGGAGGGCCGCAGTTTGAAGACCCCTGATCTAAGATGATTGACAGGTGTAGTGGCCTTTAATTGGAATATCAAAATCTTTGTGGGGGTGTGATATACTTTTTCCTTTAATCGTTGAATTACACTGAATACATGGATAAGCAGGGAAATTATCCCATGTTTCGTGGTCCCAAAAAGGTTGTTTTAGGAGTGGATGGAAAGTGTTGATCTGATCTTACTAAACGGTCTCTCAATGTCCTACCTTTCTATAGGAGGGTAGCGGCGGATTAGAAAATTATCCAGAAGCAGCAGTTTAAGGAGAATGTCTAAACCTAAAGAATAGTAGGCTCAGCAATAGACATACTAAACAAATTCCTTTTGTAACACAATTTCATCCGTTTTCTTATGATATTTTTAATATTATTAAATAACATTGGAGCTTATTGAGAGAAAGTTATCCCACTATAGATGCATTTTCTAATCCACCCCTACCCTCCTATAGAAAAGGTAGGACATTGAGAGACCATTTAGTAAGATCAGATCAATGCTTTCCATCCACTCATAAAACAACCTTTTTGGGACCACAAAACATGGGGTTATTTCCCTGTTTATCATGTATTCAGTGTAATTCAATGATTAAAGGAAAAAAGTATATCACACCCCCACAAAGGTTTTGATATTTCAATTAAAGGCAACTACACCTGTCAATCATCTTATGTGATCTATGCCATTAAATGCCCATGTGGGTTACTTTATATTGGAGAAACAACTCAAAAGGTTAAAGACCGCATAGCTAAGCATAAATACTCGATTAGAGACAAATTAATACAATTACCTCTGGCTAGACACTCTTTAGAGAAGGGACATTCAATTTCCAAGTTAAAATATATGGTGTTGGAAGGCATTAATAAAAATAGAAGAGGGGGTGATCGGGAGTTGGTTTTAAGAAAAGGTGAGGTTTATTGGATAAATTTCCTTAATACTATTGCACCAAAAGGATTAAACACAGATTTAGATTTATACTTGTTTGTATATAGATCTATATATTTAAATCATTCCAACATCATAAAATTGTTGTGTTGTTAGTTATTGGGGTCAAACGGTAATGGGAGGAGTTATGGTCATTTAGGGAGGGGAGTAAGATGACCACTCCACTACACCAGCCATGTCTCTTCTGTCTTCATCATAAATTTATTATGTGAGAATTTGGAGGTGAAACCTTTTTTTAGGACAATTGATTGTTTTCACCTTCTAGGAAAACATATTAGGTCTCTTTCAGTGAGCCTTATGTGAGTATTCCTCTAGGAAAACAGGTGTCAGAGTATGGATGCTATGTAGTGCTTTGGGTAAATAGATATAAATAGAAAATAAGGGCAGAATAATATAACTACATTTGTATCAGCTATAGGTGTATAAATCTGAGCCTATTGGATGGATTGACTACCCCCTAGGGAGCTGTTGCAATATCATATCCTCTACCATATACTATACCTATCCAGGAAGGTAGTATTGATCCAGGGTAGGTACTGAGAAATATTATTTGTTGACGTACAGAATTTTGACTCCATTGTTCTTTTTTTCCATTTTTTGTTCTGTTTCAGTAATTTTTTATTTTGCAAAATAAAAAGTTTTACAGATATCAGTGGATCATAAAACATGAACAATATTTGCAAGATTTACTAGAAAGTCAACATGTCCTTCTATATCCAGACACAGATGACGCTCCCTGTTGCTTGAACAACTAGGGTGGAATAGCGACTGGTCCTTTTCATTTTTGTCATCTAGAGTCTGGAGTCTCAACAAGAGTAACCGCTATCCAGTGTCCACTACGTATCATTCTGAAAGGAACCAGAACATTAGGAACAGAACCAAGGGTCCCTATTACAGGGGTCTTGGTTAAGAAGTATGTGAGGGGAAAAGGAGAAAGAAAAAAGAAGAGAAAGATAAGAAAAGAAGAAAGGGAATAATTAACTGGTGCATAGAGAATGTATGAAACAGTCAAGCTGGCCAAAAAACAACGTCTCTCAAGAAAGATTGACAAGTGGATAAAGTCCATAAAGATCACTGGGCTGTGAAGGGACTCATGAGCTAGGGTGGTGTATATGGGAGACACCTGCGGCTGCTGTCTTCAGAGTTGTGGCAGCTCTGTATAGATCAAAGGAAGCATAGGAGAGAGGGAAGGATGCGCCAACTAAGTGTAGTACCCCAAGGTTTAATGTATAAAAATAGGATTAGGAAGACTTAGAAGAAGTACATGGATAAGAGCTTATCTGTGTGTAGATATCTTTGCTGTCATCATGGTGCATACGGTCGGTGGATGCGGTGGTTCCAAACACTGGATGTAGAGGGAGAGAGGCAGTTCCTGGAGCCTCGAGGATCAGGAAGTTGCGCTGTGACTGTGTGGACCACCCTGCGGATGTGACGTCACCAGAAGAATCAGAAGATCACAGACACGTGTGAAATAGTGGGCATTCGGCTCCTTCTACAGGCCTATACTGGTAATAGCAAGATGTTGCTTAAATAGTCTATGGAAGATAGTGCCAATAGGAGGACTACAAGGCCCAGCATTGAATTGCAAAGGAAACCATCACGTATTACAGTATAAAAAACACAAAAAACGAACAAAACAGCACAATGTCTAAAAGATCTACGAATAATATAACTACGTTAGGGAGAAGAAATAACCTCTTGCTGCCGATAATAAAATTAATGGAAAATGATAA
Organism: Lithobates clamitans; assembly: GCA_037952925.1. Classification (NCBI taxonomy): domain Eukaryota; kingdom Metazoa; phylum Chordata; class Amphibia; order Anura; family Ranidae; genus Lithobates; species Lithobates clamitans. Next base: position 79,258 of record JBBGZY010002184.1, on the reverse strand, counting down.
AAACTGAAAACATATAATACCGTATTTATCGGCGTATAACACGCGACGGCGTATAACACGCACCCCAAGTTTAGGAGGGAATTTTAAGGAAAAAAACTTTTAGGAGAGAAGTTTAAGGAAAAAAAAACTTACATTTAAATGCCCATTAATGCAGCGTTATCGTGTCCATCTGCAGCCTTGTCAGTGCAGCCTTGCCCCAGTGTCGAGTGCAGCCTTGTCAGTGCAGCCTTGCCCCAGTGTCCAGTGCAGCCTTGTCAGTGCAGCTTTGCCCCAGTGCAGAATTGTCAGTGCAGCTTTGCCCCAGTGCAGCCTTGTCAGTGCAGCTTTGCCCCAGTGCAGAATTGTCAGTGCAGCTTTGCTCCAGTGCAGCCTTGTCAGTGCAGCTTTGCCACAGTGCAGCCTTGTCAGTGCAGCTTTGCCCCAGTGCAGCTTTGCCCCAGTGCAGCCTTGTCAGTGCAGCCTTGCCCCAGTGCAGCCTTGCCCCAGTGGTCAGTGCAGCCTTGTCCCCAGTGTACATTACATGATCGCCGCCGAGTCGCCGACATACACAAGTTTAGTTTGTATTTTTAAATATGGCGCCGCGGAGTTCGGAGGGACTCGGCGGCGCTCGTTCAGCTGAACGAGCGCCGCCGATAACACAGTGACTGGGCGGAGCCGAGATACACATAGCCGAGGGTTCTCGGCTCTTCTCGGCGCTGTTCACAGTCACGCCCAGTCCCTATGATGGACATAACACAGGTCCAATAGCGGGACTGGGCGTGACTGTGAACGGCGCCGAGAAGAGCCGAGAACCCTCGGCTATGTGTATCTCGGCTCCGCCCAGTCACTGTGTTCTCGGCGGTGCTCGTTCAGCTGAACGAGCGCCGCCGAGTCCCTCCGAACTTCGCGGCGCATATTTAAAAATACACGCTATGTGAATATCGGCAGCGATCGCGGCGATCGCTCCGATAGATCACAAAATAGCGGGGATTGGCGTATAACACGCACCCACGATTTTCCCCTGATTTTAAGGGGAAAAAAGTGCGTGTTATACGCCGATAAATACGGTAATTATATAAAAAAAGTGTGTGTGTGTATATATATATTTATTGTAGGGGATCAGAGGGGTGAACAGCCAGCTCAGAGACAGTCCAGTAAAATAAAAATGGCTTTATTCAGCAAACTGGCAAAAACAAACAAACCGAAGACAGGACAGGCTTTTCTTGTCACACAGTTGTGCACACAGGTATACAGTTTTGCAGCATACAGGCTTACAGGCAATAGTTCATGGCTCTAATCAGAGCTACAGTCTTTTATGTGGTTAAGCTCACCCAGCAAGTACACAATCCAGCAGTAGATCTTTTCAGACAGCGTGCTGCTGTGTCTCTCTCTCCTACTCAAACAGCTCCTCTCTAGGGATGAGCTTCGAGTTCGAGTCGAACTCATGTTCGACTCGAACATTGGCTGTTCGCAAGTTCGTCGAACAGCGAACAATTTGGGGTGTTCGCGGCAAATTCAAATGCCGCGGAACACCCTTTAAAAGTCTATGGGAGAAATCAAAAGTGCTAATTTTAAAGGCTAATATGCAAGTTATTGTCATAAAAAGTGTTTGGGGACCCAGGTCCTGCCCCGGGGGACATGGATCAATGCAAAAAAAAGTTTTAAAAACGGCCGTTTTTTCAGGAGCAGTGATTTTAATAATGCTTAAAGTCAAACAATAAAAGTGTAATATCCCTTTAAATTTCGTACCTGGGGGGTGTCTATAGTATGCCTATAAAGGGGCGCATGTTTCCTGTGTTTAGAACAGTCTGACAGCAAAATGACATTTTGAAGGAAAAAACTCATTTAAAACTACCCGCGGCTATTGCATTGCCGACAATACACATAGAAGTTCATTGATAAAAACGGCATGGGAATTCCCCAAAGGGGAACCCCGAACCAAAATTTTTAAAAAAAATGACGTGGGAGTCCCCCTAAATTCCATACCAGGCCCTTCAGGTCTGGTATGGATATTAAGGGGAACCCCCGGCCAAAATTAAAAAAAAAAAATGACGTGGGGTTCCCCCTAAATTCCATACCAGACCCTTCAGGTCTGGTATGGATTTTAAGGGGAACCCCGCGCCAAAAAAAAAAAAAAAAAACTGCGTGGGGTCCCCCCCAAAATCCATACCAGACCCTTATCCGAGCACGCAACCTGGCAGGCCGCAGGAAAAGAGGGGGGGACGAGAGTGCGGCCCCCCCCCTCCTGAACCGTACCAGGCCACATGCCCTCAACATTGGGAGGGTGCTTTGGGGTAGCCCCCCAAAACACCTTGTCCCCATGTTGATGAGGACAAGGGCCTCATCCCCACAACCCTGGCCGGTGGTTGTGGGGGTCTGCGGGTGGGGGGCTTATCGGAATCTGGAAGCCCCCTTTAACAAGGGGACCCCCAGATCCCGGCCCCCCCCCTGTGTGAAATGGTAAGGGGGTACAAAAGTACCCCTACCATTTCACTAAAAAACTGTCAAAAATGTTAAAAATGACAAGAGACAGTTTTTGACAATTCCTTTATTTAAATACTTCTTCTTTCTTCTATCTTCCTTCATCTTCTGGTTCTTCTGGCTCTTCTGGTTCTTCCTCCGGCGTTCTCGTCCAGCATCTCCTCCGCGGCGTCTTCTATCTTCTTCTCCTCGGGCCGCTCCGCACCCATGGCATGGGGGGGAGGCTCCCGCTCTTCTCTTCATCTTCTTCATCTTCTTCTCTTCTTCTTTTCTTCTCTTCTTCTCTTCTTCATTTTCTTCTCCGGGCCGCTCCGCAACCCATGCTGGCATGGAGGGAGGCTCCCGCTGTGTGACGGCGCTCCTCGTCTGACAGTTCTTAAATAACGGGGGGCGGGGCCACCCGGTGACCCCGCCCCCCTCTGACGCACGGTGACTTGACGGGACTTCCCTGTGACGTCACGGGGAATGCCACAGGGAAGTCCCGTCATGTCCTGTGCGTCAGAGGGGGGCGGGGTCACCGGGTGGCCCCGCCCCCCGTTATTTAAGAACTGTCAGACGAGGAGCGCCGTCACACAGCGGGAGCCTCCCTCCATGCCAGCATGGATGCGGAGCGGCCCGGAGAAGAAAATGAAGAAGAGAAGAAGAGAAGAAGATGAAGAAGAAGAGAAGAGCGGGAGCCTCCCCCCATGCCATGGGTGCGGAGCGGCCCGAGGAGAAGAAGATAGAAGGCGCCGCCGAGGAGATGCTGGACGAGAACGCCGGAGGAAGAACCAGAAGAGCCAGAAGAACCAGAAGATGAAGGAAGATAGAAGAAAGAAGAAGTATTTAAATAAAGGAATTGTCAAAAACTGTCTCTTGTCATTTTTAACATTTTTGACAGTTTTTTAGTGAAATGGTAGGGGTACTTTTGTACCCCCTTACCATTTCACACAGGGGGGGGCCGGGATCTGGGGGTCCCCTTGTTAAAGGGGGCTTCCAGATTCCGATAAGCCCCCCGCCCGCAGACCCCCACAACCACCGGCCAGGGTTGTGGGGATGAGGCCCTTGTCCTCATCAACATGGGGACAAGGTGTTTTGGGGGGCTACCCCAAAGCACCCTCCCAATGTTGAGGGCATGTGGCCTGGTACGGTTCAGGAGGGGGGGGGGCCGCACTCTCGTCCCCCCCTCTTTTCCTGCGGCCTGCCAGGTCGCGTGCTCGGATAAGGGTCTGGTATGGATTTTTGGGGGGACCCCACGCCGTTTTTTTTTTTTTTTTTGGCGCGGGGTTCCCCTTAAAATCCATACCAGACCTGAAGGGTCTGGTATGAAATTTAGGGGGAACCCCCACGTCATTTTTTTTTTTTAATTTTGGCTGGGGTTCCCCTTAATATCCATACCAGACCTGAAGGGCCTGGTATGGAATTTAGGGGGACTCCCACGTCATTTTTTTTTAAATTTTGGTTCGGGGTTCCCCTTTGGGGAATTCCCATGCCGTTTTTATCAATGAACTTCTATGTGTATTGTCGGCAATGCAATAGCCACGGGTAGTTTTAAATGAGTTTTTTCCTTCAAAATGTCATTTTGCTGTCAGACTGTTCTAAACACAGGAAACATGCGCCCCTTTACAGGCATACTATAGACACCCCCCAGGTACGAAATTTAAAGGGATATTACACTTTTATTGTTTGACTTTAAGCATTATTAAAATCACTGCTCCTGAAAAAATGGCCGTTTTTAAAACTTTTTTTTGCATTGATCCATGTCCCCTGGGGCAGGACCCAGGTCCCCAAACACTTTTTATGACAATAACTTGCATATTAGCCTTTAAAATTAGCACTTTTGATTATTCATGTTCCTGTCCCATAGACTTTAACGTGTTCGCGTGTTCGAACGAACTTTTTTCCTGTTCGCATGTTCTGGTGCGAACCGAACAGGGGGGTGTTCGGCTCATCCCTACTCCTCTCTGACACTTTCAGCCCAGCTGACACTAAGCATATCTGAAGGGGAAGCACCTGCCCTCTTCAATTAACCCCTTCTTAACCCTGCCCCAGGCTTTAGTTTTTGTCTTTATTTTGGGCCATCCACATAAGGGGTGCATGATCTGAAACTAACTTGAAGGGTCGGCCCAACAAGTAGTAGCGGAGTGTCTCTAAAGCCCATTTTATTGCAAGACACTCCCTTTCCACAATAGAATAATTCCTCTCAGAGTGAGCTTCCAGCTCAAGTACACAACGGGGTGCTCATCCCCCCCAACCACCTGGGACAGTTTTTCACCCAGACCCAACTTTGAGGCATCTGTTTGTACCAGGAAATCTTTTTGGAAGTCGGGAGCTACCAACACTGGTTCCTGGCACAAAGCTTGCTTCAACCGGCAGAATCTGCTTCTGCACTCCACCGAACAACAGTTGCGTTCTTTCCCTTGGTGAGATCAGTCAGAGGCACTGCTAGACTGGCAAAGTTGGGGACAAACCTCCTATAATAGCCCACAATGCCAAGGAAAGAATGCACCTGTTTCTTTGTAAGTGGAAGAGGCCATTTCTGGATAGACTCCACCTTGTTTAGTTGGGGTTTAATTACGCCCCTGCCTACAACATACCCCAGGTAGTGGGCCTCCTCCAACCCAACCTTGCTCTTTTCCAGGATTCACTGTGAACCCCGCCCTTTGGAGCGCATCCAAGACCAACTGGACCTTCAGACGGACTGTCAAAACCTGTCTATCTTTCCATGGTTTGATCAAGTTGACCTGGTAAATCTGGTAGGGTTTACGTTTGGTGGGCTGATGGATTTTATAGTTGACCTTGCCCACCCTCTCAACTATTTCAAAGTGTCCTTGCCACCTGGCGAGAAACTTACTTTCCACAGTAGGCACTAACACCAGCACCCGATTCCCAGGTTTAAACTCTCTAGCCTTGGCAGATCGGTTGTATACATGACTCTGGGTGTTTTGCACAGCCTGCAAATGTTCCCGTACTATGGGCATAACTTTTTTTATTTGGTCCTGCATTTGAGAGACGCGTTCTACCACACTCCGATATGGGGAAGCTTCTTGTTCCCATTGTTCCCGTTTCTTTCATTATGTCCAGTAGTCCACAGGGGTGTCTCCCATAAACCGACTCAAAAGGGGGAGAATCCCGTGGAGGCCTGGGGTACCTCTCTTATGGCAAACAACAAGGGAGGCAACAAGCACTCCCAATCCCGACCATCCTCTTCAACTACTTTCTTTAGCATTCCCTTTAAGGTTTTTAAGGTAACCACTCCACTAACCCATCAGTTTGTGGGTGATACACTGAAGTCTGCAAGTGTTTAATCTTAAACAGTTTACAGATTTCCTTCATCACTTTTGAACGGTGTACCTTGGTCTGTCAAGATCCCGGATGGGAGCCCTGTTCTCAAGAAACAACTCCGGTGCGAAGACCTTGGATGAGCAATTTCTTAAAGGGACCGCTTCTGGATACCTGGTGGCATAGTCAAGGACAACTAAAATGTATTGTGTCCCCTAGCTGACTTGGGTAAGGGGCCCACCAAGTCCATGGCTATGCAATCAAAGGGAACCTCGATAATTGGAAGCGGTACCAGCGGACTGCGAAAATGGGGTGTTGGAGCGGTTCTTTGACAGGTAGGGCAGGACTCACAGTATTCCATAATTTTCAGATATACATTGGGACAAAAAAACGCTGTAAAACCCGTTCCTGAGTTTTAGCCGCTTAAAAGGTAACCCCCAAGTACATTACTATGAGCAAAATGGAAACAGAAAAGTTTGCCCGTGGGACTTTAAATGAAGTGTCCATGGTGATCCCATATAAATAGAGAGAATATAGAGAAATAACAAAATTTATTGAAATAAATCTCATCCAGTACAGGTCATAAGCATAGGTGACAATTACATAGGAACAGTAACATGATAAAATGGTCCTAAAAACATAACCATCATGACATAACATCAAAGTATAAAAAGTACAGATATACATGTTACATCTCTAACCCGACGCGTTTCGCGAGCTCTCCTCGCTTCATCAGGGGCTGATGTGTATATCTGATATCTGTAATAACAAGTAAAATTGTATTGAAGTATAGCTTGTAATTGGACAACAATATGAAGCCTGAAGCTAGTAATCCGATACCTACTTGACGAGGCACTAGACCCCAAAGAGGGCGGCCCCAGGCAGGGGGCGGCGGAAATACATCTCCCCCGGGAGCTGAGGGGGAGGAGACCACGGAGTGGAGGTCCAGAATCAGGCATAGGGCAGGCATGGCGAATGAAATGAAAGGGAATGGACCCGATTGTCACCCACAATGGTTACAGGGCTTGCTCACTGTAATAAAATATGACAAAAATATATGTATCTAAGATAGTGATAGTAATCATATCCAAATGGGTTTGCAGTAATAAGATTGAGTATGGTGGGTGCAGGGTGTCCAGCAGAGCATGAAGATAGGAGTGAAAGCAGAGCAGAATACAGAAAAAAGTAGAGAAGATGTGAGCCCAGGTGTTATCCATGAATCTAGCAGGGCTTGGTCTCTGTAATGAAATATATAGATGTATATATATATATAAAAGTAATGGATAGTATGATCTTTTAAGTAACCCAAAAGTCCTACATGGCATGTATGCCATGATAAGGTATATGAGTGTATGTATTACATAACTTGAGTGATTCGTATCACAATGTAATGGAAATATAAGGTATTGGGCTAAAGTACAGGGAATATATAAGAGCATCCTGCAGAGCATGGAGGGGGGGGGTGGGTGTGAAAAAAAGGGGAAATGTAGAAGAAAGAGTGGGAGGGAACGGTGGAAGAGAAGGAAAAAAGGAAAAAAGAAAAGAGAAGAAAAGAAAAAAGAGGAATAAGAAAAGATAGCAAAGAAAAAAGGCAAGAAAGACTGCAGAAAGTGAAGAAGAGGAGAAGATACAGACAAACAAGAAGGTATAATGGTGAATAGACAGAAGTAGTTGTGAATAAAGTGCAAGTGATAATGCAGGGTGTGCCTATACAAATGGTGAGTACATTGGTGAGGTGACATGTAAAAAATATATATAGATGTGATGGTAATGCCTACCGATATGATCTCTCGCCAGTGTGTAGAGGGAGCCAAATGAAAAGAAAACAAACCATGCCAAATCCCCCGCCTAAATATCCGGACGTCCGCCGTAGCCTCCGCCCCCAACGTCATACAAATGTCGGTGGGGGGACCGCACACACCGCGCCCGCCCGTGTGCGGCGGGACGCAGCAGCGGTACCCGCCCATCGTCCGGATGTAAACTGTGCTCAGGAGGTGGGGACACCGCTGAATGCGGAAGTCTCTCACTGTAGCGCACGGCATGACGCCGATGCACTGGTGGCTCCGCCCCCTCTGTAGTGAAGAGGCGGAGACAGCAGGGGAAAATAAACCCCATTTGTGCATCGCAGCTCCCGGGGGGAAACAAACCGCCCCCCCCTTCCCAAAACCGAGAGCCACCCACATGGAGCCAGGTCCGCAAGTGGAAAAGGGGAGTCACCTACAAAAAAAAAAAAACCATGTCATGTTGTGGATGGGTAGTCAAAGTATATATATATATATTTATAAACTGGATCTAGGAGCAGCAGTCTGTCCAGTTTATAAATATACCGCGGGCGGGCGCGGTGTGTGCGGTCCCCCCACCGACATTTGTATGACGTTGGGGGCGGAGGCTACGGCGGACGTCCGGATATTTAGGCGGGGGATTTGGCATGGTTTGTTTTCTTTTCATTTGGCTCCCTCTACACACTGGCGAGAGATCATATCGGTAGGCATTACCATCACATCTATATATATTTTTTACATGTCACCTCACCAATGTACTCACCATTTGTATAGGCACACCCTGCATTATCACTTGCACTTTATTCACAACTACTTCTGTCTATTCACCATTATACCTTCTTGTTTGTCTGTATCTTCTCCTCTTCTTCACTTTCTGCAGTCTTTCTTGCCTTTTTTCTTTGCTATCTTTTCTTATTCCTCTTTTCTTCTCTTTTCTTTTTTCCTTTTTTCCTTCTCTTCCACCGTTCCCTCCCACTCTTTCTTCTACATTTCCCCTTTTTTTCACACCCACCCCCCCCCCCTCCATGCTCTGCAGGATGCTCTTATATATTCCCTGTACTTTAGCCCAATACCTTATATTTCCATTACATTGTGATACGAATCACTCAAGTTATGTAATACATACACTCATATACCTTATCATGGCATACATGCCATGTAGGACTTTTGGGTTACTTAAAAGATCATACTATCCATTACTTTTATATATATATATATATACATCTATATATTTCATTACAGAGACCAAGCCCTGCTAGATTCATGGATAACACCTGGGCTCACATCTTCTCTACTTTTTTCTGTATTCTGCTCTGCTTTCACTCCTATCTTCATGCTCTGCTGGACACCCTGCACCCACCATACTCAATCTTATTACTGCAAACCCATTTGGATATGATTACTATCACTATCTTAGATACATATATTTTTGTCATATTTTATTACAGTGAGCAAGCCCTGTAACCATTGTGGGTGACAATCGGGTCCATTCCCTTTCATTTCATTCGCCATGCCTGCCCTATGCCTGATTCTGGACCTCCACTCCGTGGTCTCCTCCCCCTCAGCTCCCGGGGGAGATGTATTTCCGCCGCCCCCTGCCTGGGGCCGCCCTCTTTGGGGTCTAGTGCCTCGTCAAGTAGGTATCGGATTACTAGCTTCAGGCTTCATATTGTTGTCCAATTACAAGCTATACTTCAATACAATTTTACTTGTTATTACAGATATCAGATATACACATCAGCCCCTGATGAAGCGAGGAGAGCTCGCGAAACGCGTCGGGTTAGAGATGTAACATGTATATCTGTACTTTTTATACTTTGATGTTATGTCATGATGGTTATGTTTTTAGGACCATTTTATCATGTTACTGTTCCTATGTAATTGTCACCTATGCTTATGACCTGTACTGGATGAGATTTATTTCAATAAATTTTGTTATTTCTCTATATTCTCTCTATTTATATGGGATCACCATGGACACTTCATTTAAAGTCCCACGGGCAAACTTTTCTGTTTCTGTATGCAATTTAGGGATGGAGGTGTCTCATGTTAGGGAGCAGCTCTCAGACTTTCCCTTTTTCTCTTTTTACTATGAGCAAAATGTAGCACCCTAGACCTAAAAGGTTTGGGTACCACCAGTTGTTCCAACACTTCTTTATCGACTTCAGTTACTCGGTACAACAAGTCATGATTCACAGCAAAATGGGAGAACTGCACATCCACCCCAGGGTGCTCTGGTTTACTGTTTAAGACTGTGGCCTGTTCCCTGGCAGGGATCAAAGTGGGGTCCCTGATCTGAGCACTAAGGAAATCTTCCTGGGAGCCCCCGAGATCTGACATATCTGGCTCAGAGGAAGTACTTTCCGCTTCCAATCCTGCAAACACCTCCATTGAACCGGGCTCACTTCCTGCAGGTTCAGCAACCTGGTACTGATCCTCAGTAACAACCTCCTGCAACACAGTATTATTTACCACCTCTGTGGGTTCTTGTTTTTTGGGGGAACCCCGAACCTTTGAGCTTTTTCTCATACGAGTCCCAAAACATGGGGCAGTCTCGCCCGATTAGTAAGTCATGAGGTAATCCAGGGACCTCCCCAACTTTTAGTGTAGCCGATGCTGCTGGTGTACATAGGGTCACACAGGCCACTGGATAGTTTTTAAAATCACCATGCACACAGATGACCCCGACCTGTTCCCTTGGTACCAGCTTTCTTTACAACCCGTCCGATCAGAGTAGGGTGACGACACTCCCAGAGTCAAGGAGAGCTACCACCTCTTGTCCATTGACCCGCACCACACACTCATGCGGATTTAGGCTGGTTGCAGCACATAATGCGTGGGCATACATGGAGCAATGGTGACCCAAGTCGCACTCTATTGGTTCTTCCCGACTTGGGCACTGGGCTGCCATATGGCCCAGTTTCAGGAGCTTATAATGCCGTGCTGATTCAGGGGCCAAGTCACAGTACGCTTGTTGGGGGTCTGCAGTCAGGAAAGGAGCCAGTACATCTGCCTAGTCTTTACCAGGCAGACCTTTCCATGCTGAAACCCGCTCAAACATTGCTGGGTATGCTTCCACATTGTCTGAGGCTGTCATCTTTTGCAGGGCATGCTGCATTGCCTTCCGGGGGTCACTCTTTACAGTGGGATCACCTTTCGTCTTTTTAGCCTGCTGGGTCACCGCCTTTTGCAGTCCTGCTAGCAGTTCATCCAGTAAGCGGTTTGTTTCCTGTTGCACAGCAACTGCCTGGGCATTAGCCATTGCTAATTGTTTAATTAGCTCCTCCATGGCTTGTTCTGAAGACTTTAAAGCCTGTGCATCTTTCACCCAGGACATGGGATTGGCCTGTACCCCTCAAACTGCCTGCATTCTCCACTAATTTGTAGGAGAGGGGTGAACAGCCGGCTCAGCCGGCTAAAATAAAAATGGCTTTATTCAGCAAACTGGCAAAAACAAACAAACAGAAGACAGGACAGGCGTGTTTTGTCACACAGTTGTGCACACAGGTACAGCTCACAGTTCCACAGCATACAGGTGTAGCGCAGGAGTTTTCCCACCTAAGTTACTAAGTAAATAATGGGATATTCTTTAACTGAGAGTTTGGCTCCCTCATGTGTTCTTTCTATTTTATGCTATTAAGACTTTTGTTTGGCTTCTGTAATAGCCACACTCCAATGTATTGTGGGAGATGTAGTGAATGAGGGAGTGACTCATGTGCTAAAACTCAGTCTGCAAACTACTGACCCACAATGCCCAGTTCACCTACCCACAAGCCCAAGTCACAGAACAGCCTGCTGGGTAGGCAGATAAAAGAGACAGGCTTGGCATGTTTCCGGCCTCTTGGGACGCCATTCAAAGCCTGCCTGCAGGGAGGTCTGTATGTGACCAACAGACTGCGGCCTGGAACGCGCGGAGCGGAATCGTTTGGCCTCTGAGGAGCACAAGATATTTAAAGGTTTCCTCTTTAAACAGTTACATCAGCCATTAGTAGGAGCAGCAAGGTGTGACGGCACCAGCTCGGAACGGACTATGATACCAGGAGAAGAGCCTTGAAAGCATCCGGACCTGGTGGGGTGAGCGGGCACTTGCCCAGACAAATACAGCACACTGTTACCATTTAAACTAGTTTCAGATGGTTGCTGGGATCTGTAGTCCCACAGGAGTGAGTTCATTCAGACATAGACTGTGTACAGTACAACTACAGGGTTGTTTTCCCTATACTGCAAAGTTAATATTGAGTTGCAACCTATAGTAAAGAAGAAGCTCTACAAGTGTCTTCTATGTGCAAACTCTCAGTTACCAGCACATCATTTCTATTGTTGATTTGCTACCTACTTGTGTCCTTACCTGGATTTACAAACACTGCAGTATAATATAATTAAGCTAGCTGAAGAGGAAGAAGAAAAGAGACTTTGTCATTTCCTATACAGCATCACAACTTCAGGATTGCAGAGTGAACAGTGCACTGCAATCTAGGGGGAGCCTTTGAGTACATGATATGGACAAATGTATAGTGAGGCCCAGAGCGGAAAAGAAAGAAAGAAAAGTAGTGCAGGGCTGGGCATGACAGTGTGTTAAGTGGAGACAACGTATGGGTTAATATGAAGAGCTAAGAGGGGAGGGGACAGTGAGTAAAGTCCAAGGGGGAGTGTTACTATTTAAGGAGAAGGGGGGACTGGGCTGGGAAACAAATAGTTGTGGGGAAAGAAAGGAGGAGGCAGTTTTTTCTCTGCTCCTCCAACATGGCTGAGCTGTCACTCGGGCGAGTTTGCAGGCAGCAGCGGCGAACAGGGCACCGGGGTGGATGCACAGACAAGTTTCGGTCTTTATAGATGACCAGGTGAGTGGATCAAGGCTGGGAGGTGAGGGTCGCTGCGCACGTGGAGGTCGCGGCCTCCCGCATGCTGTTGTTAGGTATCTGGTAGTAGAGCCTGACTTGTAGGAGAAGACCCCTTATACAACGCTGGTTCAGGAGCCACTGGAGTGGGGACAGTGGTCTCCTGAGCGCAGTGGGGTAGGAGTGCCTGTTGAAGTGGAGTCTCTGATGCTGAAGTGAAGTAGAGATCCCTCCAGGGATGGCTGGACTGCAGGTCAGGAGGAGACTGGAAGCAGCAAGCTGGACACTGGAGATGCAGAGATCACTGGAGCTGGAGCTGAAGGTGCAACACCAAGGAATAAACAGCAGGCACAAGCAAGGTCAGGAGTAGGGATGAGCTTCGTGTTCGAGTCGAACCCATGTTCGACTCGAACATCGGCTGTTCGATCGTTCGCCGAATTGCGAACGTTATGGGCCGTTCGCGCTAAATTCGTGTGGCGCGTCACGGCCCATAATTCACTGCGGCATCGCAGTGCATTGCTGGCTGATGATTGGCCAAGCATGCACTATGACCCGCATGCTTGGCCAATCACAGCGCCGTCAGTAGAGAGAGCTGTAATTGGCCAAAGCCAGGGTGGCTTTGGCCAATTATGGCTCAGGGGATTTAGTACACACCCCACACTATATAAGGCCGCCTGCACGGCGGCCCTGTGTAGTGTGTGTTCCGGTGTGCTGAGAGATAGAGAGAGAGAGAGACAGTGTCATTTGATTTGAGTTAGATAGATTAGGCAGAACAGTCAGTCAGTTAGCTGCACTTACAGTGTATTGTGTATATATATGCATCCCAGGTGTTGCATATATATATATACACTGTATTCAGTTTAGCTAGATCCGTTCCTGTTATCTTCTATCTAGACTATTTACATTTAATGCAGTGCGTCCTGCTCACAGTGTTCAGCTAGATCCGTTCCTGCTATTTACATTTAGTGCAGTGCGTCCTGCTCACAGTGTTCAGCTAGATCCGTTCCTGTTATCTTCTAGACTATTTACATTTAGTGCAGTGCGTCCTGCTCACAGTGTTCAGCTAGATCCGTTCCTGTTATCTTCTAGACTATTTACATTTAGTGCAGTGCGTCCTGCTCACAGTGTTCAGCTAGATCCGTTCCTGTTATCTTCCTACTGACAGGCAGGCTTGTCTGGTTACAGTATATAAAGCTACCTGAAGAAAATTACAGGTGTTCTATTTGATCCTATTAGTACCACGGTCAGGCAGCTAGACTATTTACATTTAGTACAGTGCGTCCTGCTCACAGTGTTCAGCTAGATCCGTTCCTGTTATCTTCCTACTGACAGGCAGGCTTGTCTGGTTACAGTATATAAAGCTACCTGAAGAAAATTACAGGTGTTCTATTTGATCCTATTAGTACCACGGTCAGGCAGCTAGACTATTTACATTTAGTACAGTGCGTCCTGCTCACAGTGTACAGCTAGATCCGTTCCTGTTATCTTCCTACTGACAGGCAGGCTTGTCTGGTTACAGTATATAAAGCTACCTGAAGAAAATTACAGGTGTTCTATTTGATCCTATTAGTACCACGGTCAGGCAGCTAGACTATTTACATTTAGTACAGTGCCTCCTGCTCACAGTGTTCAGCTAGATCCGTTCCTGTTATCTTCCTACTGACAGGCAGGCTTGTCTGGTTACAGTATATAAAGCTACCTGAAGAAAATTACAGGTGTTCTATTTGATCCTATTAGTACCACGGTCAGGCAGCTAGACTATTTACATTTAGTACAGTGCGTCCTGCTCACAGTGTTCAGCTAGATCCGTTCCTGTTATCTTCCTACTGACAGGCAGGCTTGTCTGGTTACAGTATATAAAGCTACCTGAAGAAAATTACAGGTGTTCTATTTGATCCTATTAGTACCACGGTCAGGCAGCTAGACTATTTACATTTAGTACAGTGCGTCCTGCTCACAGTGTACAGCTAGATCCGTTCCTGTTATCTTCCTACTGACAGGCAGGCTTGTCTGGTTACAGTATATAAAGCTACCTGAAGAAAATTACAGGTGTTCTATTTGATCCTATTAGTACCACGGTCAGGCAGCTAGACTATTTACATTTAGTACAGTGCGTCCTGCTCACAGTGTTCAGCTAGATCCGTTCCTGTTATCTTCCTACTGACAGGCAGGCTTGTCTGGTTACAGTATATAAAGCTACCTGAAGAAAATTACAGGTGTTCTATTTGATCCTATTAGTACCACGGTCAGGCAGCTAGACTATTTACATTTAGTACAGTGCGTCCTGCTCACAGTGTTCAGCTAGATCCGTTCCTGTTATCTTCCTACTGACAGGCAGGCTTGTCTGGTTACAGTATATAAAGCTACCTGAAGAAAATTACAGGTGTTCTATTTGATCCTATTAGTACCACGGTCAGGCAGCTAGACTATTTACATTTAGTACAGTGCGTCCTGCTCACAGTGTACAGCTAGATCCGTTCCTGTTATCTTCCTACTGACAGGCAGGCTTGTCTGGTTACAGTATATAAAGCTACCTGAAGAAAATTACAGGTGTTCTATTTGATCCTATTAGTACCACGGTCAGGCAGCTAGACTATTTACATTTAGTACAGTGCGTCCTGCTCACAGTGTTCAGCTAGATCCGTTCCTGTTATCTTCCTACTGACAGGCAGGCTTCTCTGGTTACAGTATATAAAGCTACTTGAAGAAAATTACAGGTGTTCTATCCCAGCTTAGTGCAGCTACAGGCCATTAGTATGTCTGGAAGGCCAAGAAGGAGAGGCAGACAGTCACAAGCCAATAAGAGAGGGCAAGCAGGCTCTGTGTCTAGTGCTGGTCGTGGAGACGGTGCATCCTCATCAGCACGTGGCCATGGGACACGCTTGGCCTTTTTTTCGGCAGCTGGCCGTGTTGAGCCGCAACATGCGGAAGACTTGGTCGAGTGGATGACCAAGCCGTCCTCATCCTCTCTCACCCATGCCCAGGGTGCTTTGTCTGGCAAAGCAGCGGCCTCTTCCCTCAGCTCAATGTCATCAGTGACTCCTTCCCTAGCTCCACCATGTCCTCATGAGGATTCCCTCGAACTGTTTGACCACAGTGTTGGGTACATGCTCCAGGAGGATGCCCAGCGTTTGGAAGGCTCTGATGACGATACTGAGCTCGATGAAGGCAGTAACATGAGCACGGACAGAGGGGGTGCCCAAGAAGGACAGCAATCTGGCAGTCATGCTCCCCCTGCTGCAGCATACTGCCAGGTTTGCTCCAGTGATGAGGAGGGAGGGGATGATGAGGTCACTGACTCAACGTGGGTGCCTGATAGGAGAGAGGAGGAGGAGGAGGCGGCGGCACATCACCAACGAGGCAGGATGCCCTCCAGGGGCCAGCCTAAGGGCAGCACATTGACTGCATCACACCCCAAAGCTCCACATGTGCAGGGCGCTGCAGTCTCTGCGCGTTATTCAAAAAGTTCTTTGGTGTGGGCCTTTTTTGAGACGAGTGCATCAGATCGCACCGCTGCTATTTGCAACATATGTCTCAAGCGTATCTCGCGTGGCCAAAACAACTCCCGCTTGGGTACCACATGCTTGACCAGACATATGTTGACCTGCCATGCAGTTCGTTGGCAAGCGTATCTAAAAGACCCACACCAAAGAACAAAGAGGATCTCTCCTTGCTCCTCATCAGCTGAGATTTCCAACCCCACTAGACCTTCAGTCCTCTCTGAGACCTGCAGTGAGAGGAATGAAGGTGTAGAATTAGGTGTGTCACAGCCAAGTACTTGTGGGCAATCTGCTTTTGGTACACCGACGTCAGATTGTACCAGGCAAATTTCCCTGCCCCAGCTGCTGCACCGCCGAAAGAAGTTTGCTCCCAGCCATCCACATGCCCAGCGGTTGAATGCTAGCTTGGCAAAATTGCTAGCACTTCAACTGCTGCCTTTTCAGTTGGTAGACTCTGCCCCCTTCCGTGAGTTTGTGGAATGTGCGGTTCCTCAGTGGCAGGTACCCAAACGCCACTTTTTCTCACGGAAGGCGATTCCGGCTCTCTACCGGCATGTGGAAGGCAATGTCCATGCCTCGCTGGACAGGGCGGTCAGCGGTAAGGTGCATATTACCGCTGACTCATGGTCCAGCAGGCATGGACAGGGACGTTACCTAAGTTTCACGGCGCATTGGGTGACTCTGCTGGCAGCTGGGAAGGATGCAGGACAAGGTGCAGTAGTGTTGGAGGTTGTTCCGCCACCACGCCTCCAAAATGCTGATTGTGACACACCTCTCTCCTCCACCCCCTCCTCTTCTTCTTCCTTCATGGCCTCTTCCTCGGAACCAGCGGTGCTCCGTAGGCGTTCAAGGGGCTACGCAAGTACGCAGGCCAAAAGATGCCATGCGGTGCTTGAGCTGGTGTGCTTGGGGGACAGGAGCCACACTGGGGCAGAGGTTTTGTCAGCTCTGCAGGGGCAGGTTCAGAGGTGGTTGACGCCACGCCAACTTAAGGCAGGAATGGTGGTTTGCGACAATGGCACCAACCTCCTCTCTGCCCTCCGACAGGGACAAATGACCCATGTGCCCTGTTTGGCTCACGTCCTTAACTTGGTGGTGCAGCGGTTCTTGGGCAGGTACCCGGGCTTACAGGATGTCCTGAGGCAGGCCAGGAAAGTCTGTGTGCATTTCCGCCGGTCATATAATGCCAGTGCTCGGCTGACGGACCTCCAAAAGGAGTTTAACCTGCCCAAGAACCGCCTAATCTGTGACATGCCCACCAGGTGGAACTCAACGTTGGCCATGCTGCAGCGGCTGCACACGCAGCAGAGGGCCATCAATGAGTACCTGTGCGACTATGGCACCAGGACAGGGTCAGGGGAGCTTGGTTTTTTTTCCCCACACCAGTGGGCCATGATCAGGGATGCATGCACTGTCCTGTCACCATTCGAGGAGGCCACGAGGATGGTGAGCAGTGACAGTGCATGCATCAGTGACACTGTCCCCCTTGTCCACCTGTTGGAGCACACGCTGCGTGGAATAATGGACAGGGCACTTGAGGCAGAACAGAGGCAGGAAGAGGAGGACTTCCTTAGCTCTCAAGGCCCCCTTTATCCAGACAGTGTTCCTGCGTGCCCGCCGATCACACAGGAAGAGGACGAGGAGGAAGAGGAGGAGGAGGAAGATTGTGTCAGTATGGAGGTGGGGCCTGGCACTCAGCATCAGCAGCAGTCTTTAAGGGATCAGTCCCAAGAAACACATGGACTTGTACGTGGCTGGGAGGAGGTGGCTGCGGACCATGTCGTTCTTAGTGACCCAGAGGACTCCGGACCGAATGCCTCAGCAAACCTACGCTGCATGGCCTCCCTGATCCTGCAAAGCCTGCGTAAGGATCCTCGTATTCGTGGTATCAAGGAGAAGGACCAATACTGGCTGGCAACCCTCCTTGATCCACGTTACAAGGGTAAGGTTGCGGACCTTATCTTGCCATCGCAGAGGGAGCAGAGGATGAAACATCTTCGGGAGGCCTTGCAGAAAGGTCTGTGCAACGCGTTCCCAGAGACTGGGAGGTTACAAACTCCTGTTTCTGGACAACGTGTTGCTGAGGCTTCGGTCAGTCAAAGAAGGAGCGGTGGAGAAGGTGGCCGTCTGACCGATGCGTTCAGACAATTTTTTGGTCCGCAGCCCCAAGGTATGATCGGTTCCAGCAACCATCACCAGCGTCTGTTTTACATGGTGCAGGAATACCTAGGGGCAAGATCAGACTTGGACACCTTTCCCACCGAAAATCCTCTGGGTTACTGGGTCTTGAGGATGGATCACTGGCCAGAGCTTGCACAGTATGCAATTGAGCTACTGGCCTGTCCTGCATCCAGCGTTCTTTCGGAACGCACATTCAGTGCTGCTGGAGGCGTGGTAACCGATCACAGGGTGCGTCTGTCCACCGACTCGGTCGATCGGCTGACCTTCATAAAAATGAATGAGTCTTGGATCACCACCAGCTACCAAGCACCTGATGCTGATGTAACCGAATAATTTTTTTTGGAATCTCAGATCCCTTCAAAGACTGCCTATGCTGATGCTGAGTGACTATCCCTGAGTAATTATCCTCTTCCTCCTCAATCATCACGCTGATAGCTTGTAAGAACATTTTTGGTTCTGGGCGCCACCACCAGTGCCTAAGGCACAATTTTTCAGCCCCTGTTTAACAGGGGCGTGTAATTACAATTTTTGATGTAATACTTTGCAGCAGGGCTCGTTCCTGCATTCCAACTAGAGTGTCTGTGAGGGGTTGCAGTGTTGTGGCACCAGCACCAGTGCCTAAGGCCCAATTTTTCTGCCCCTGTCTAACAGGGGCGTGTAATTACAATTTTTGATGCAATACTTTGCAGCAGGGCTCGTTCCTGCGTTCCAACTAGAGTGTCTGTGAGGGGTTGCAGTGTTGTGGCACCAGCACCAGTGCCTAAGGCCCAATTTTTCTGCCCCTGTCTAACAGGGGCGTGTAATTACAATTTTTGATGCAATACTTTGCAGCAGGGCTCGTTCCTGCGTTCCAACTAGAGTGTCTGTGAGGGGTTGCAGTGTTGTGGCACCAGCACCAGTGCCTAAGGCCCAATTTTTCTGCCCCTGTCTAACAGGGGCGTGTAATTACAATTTTTGATGCAATACTTTGCAGCAGGGCTCGTTCCTGCGTTCCAACTAGAGTGTCTGTGAGGGGTTGCAGTGTTGTGGCACCAGCACCAGTGCCTAAGGCCCAATTTTTCTGCCCCTGTCTAACAGGGGCGTGTAATTACAATTTTTGAAGCAATACTTTGCAGCAGGGCTCGTTCCTGCGTTCCAACTAGAGTGTCTGTGAGGGGTTGCAGTGTTGTGGCACCAGCACCAGTGCCTAAGGCCTAATTTTTCAGCTCCTGTTCAACAGGGGCATGTAATTACAATTCTTGATCTAATATTTCACAGCAGGGCCCTGTGAGGGCTTACAGTATTGTGGCCACAGCAACACCTAAGGCCCAAATTTCTGCTGAGTATATAGGGCAGGACCCTACTTTCAAACATCTAACTTACAAACGACTCCTACTTGCAAACGGAAGGAGACAACAGGAAGTGAGATGAAATCTACCCCTAGGAAGGGAAATTCTTTCCTGTAAGAGTTAATATGGGAAAACAATTTCTCCTTTCCACTGATGCTTTCCAATCCTTGTTCCACAAAAAAACCCAAATTTTCAAAAAACATTTTTCATTGGGACAAAAAAGTGAGGTGAAATCTTCTGAAGAGGAGGAAAGACAGCAAATGTCACAGGGGTGATAACCCTTCCCTATGTTTTCCAAAAAGCTTAGAAAAGATTTTTTGGCTGGAGCTAAACACGTTAAAAATGTTCAAAATTACAAACAGATTCTACTTAACAACAAACCTACAGTCCCTGTCTTGTTTGCACCGCCTGTATACTGCTGTTCAGAGTATATAGGGCCTGGTGGCCCCACACCTTTCCTTATTTTAATTTGGGTGCGGGGTTCCCCTTAATATCCATACAAGACCCAAAGGGCCTGGTAATGGACTGGGGGGTACCCATGCCGTTTGTCTCACTGATTTTCATCCATATTGCCATGACCCGACATGACATTAAACCCGCAAGCAGTTTTAAATGAGATTTTTTCCTTTAAAAATGACATTTGGTGCAGGGACTGTTCTAAACATGGGAAACACACGTCACTTTACAGGCATACTATAGACACCCCCCAGGTACGATATTTAAAGGAATATTTCACTTTTTTTTTTTTTACTTTAAGCATCATTAAAATCACTGCTCCCGAAAAAACGGCCGTTTTTAAAAGTTTTTTTTGCATTGATACATGTCCCCTGGGGTAGGACCCGGGTCCCCAAACCCTTTTTAGGACAATACCATGCAAATTAGCCTTTAAAATGAGCACTTTTGATTTCGAACGTTCGAGTCCCATAGACGTCAATGGGGTTCTAACGTTCGTGCGAACTTTCGGTCCGTTCGCGGGTTCTGGTGCGAACCGAACCGGGGGGTGTTCGGCTCATCCCTAGTCAGGAGATGCAGGAGATCACTGGAGCTGGAGCTGAGGGTGCAACACCAAGGAACAAACAGCAGGCACAAGCAAGGTCAGACAGTCTGGGTCAGCAGGTAGGTGAGACAGGCAATAACGGCAGGTAGAGGCAGAGTTGGTAGGCAAGCAGAGATTGGCAACGGTATTAGGCAGAAGCAGCAGAATAGTCAGGCAGGCCGGGTCGGATTGGAGCGGGATGGATGGTCAGACAAGCCGGGTCAAATCAGGTAACAATCAATCAGGTGCAGGTTAACAGGAATCATAAGGCTGAGACGAAGCAGCAATGTGCCCATGGCACAGGGGAACTCTTATGTGCTCTTTGGCGCCAAAACGGCGCTAACGCGAACGCGTGCGCGCCCGTGCGCCCGAGCGCCGCGCTGAAGCCTGGAAACAGCATAAGTTTGTTGCAATGTTCGCACAGGAGCGCGCTGGCGCATGCAAACGCCCAGGTCTGGCGCCGGTGGCTCCCTGACATTGCCCCCCCCAAGGGGCAGCCTCCAGATGCCCATAAGCCTTCTCTTCTCAGGGTGGTTAGAGAAATAGGCGCGAACCAAACGCCTAGCATGAACATTACTGTCTGGTTCCCATGAGTTACTTTCTGGGCCGTAGCCTTTCCATTTAATTAGGAATTGGTTTTGTCCCTGTCTTCTTCTACAATCTAGGATAGCTTCAACCTCAAATTCTTCGCTGCCATCAATCAAAACAGGTTCAGGAGGTCTAGTTCCTCTATCAGGGAAGGGATCAGGTACAGCAGGTTTAAGTAGAGACACATGGAATACTGGGTGAATTTTAAGAGAGTCAGGCAATGTCAATTCGTAAGAAACTTCATTGATTTTCCTTTTAACCGGAAAAGGTCCCATAAATCTAGGTGCCAACTTCTTAGAAGGACATGCTAATTTGATATTATTGGTAGAAAGCCATACCTGGTCACCAAGCTGTAACTTCAATTCCCCTCTTCTTTTTCGGTCAAAGATTCTCTTGCTGTCTGCCTGGGCCTTGGACACTGCTTCCTGCAACATCTGGTTGTTGTGACTGAGGAAATCCACTGTACTCTGTACTGCCGGAACTGAAGACTCTGGAAGGAAAAAAGGTAGAAAGGTTAAATGGAAGCCATAATTGGCGAAAAAGGGGGATTGTCCGGTGGCAGAATGTTTGGCATTGTTGTAAGCAAATTCTGCTAAGGGCAGCAGAGATACCCAATCGTCCTGTGAGAAGGAAGTAAAGCATCTGATGTATTGTTCAAGGGTCTGATTGGTCCTCTCTGTCTGTCCGTTAGTTTGAGGGTGATAGGCCGAGGACAAGGCCAGTTTGATTTTTAAAGTTTCACACAGGGCTCTCCAAAAACATGAGGTGAATTGTACCCCTCTATCAGAGATTATGTTTACAGGAACTCCATGAAGTCTGATGATTTCCTTGATAAATATACGAGCTGTTTCAATAGCCGATGGAGTTCCTCTTAACGGAAGAAAATGGGCTATCTTGGTTAAACGGTCCACCACCAGGAAGATGGCAGAACACCCCTCAGAACATGGAAGCTCTACAATAAAATCCATGGAAATCATTTTCCAGGGTCTATCGGGTACAGGTAAAGGTTTTAACAAGCCCCAAGCTCGATTCCTGGATGTCTTATTCTGGGTACAGATAGGGCAGGAGCTGACATATCTTATCGCA
This sequence comes from Lithobates clamitans, assembly GCA_037952925.1. Classification (NCBI taxonomy): domain Eukaryota; kingdom Metazoa; phylum Chordata; class Amphibia; order Anura; family Ranidae; genus Lithobates; species Lithobates clamitans. Next base: position 57,199 of record JBBGZY010002184.1, on the reverse strand, counting down.
AAAGTCTTTAAGATTGGGCCACCAGAATGTACGTTGCACCAACTCCAGGGTTTTGCGAACCCCAAAGTGACCTGCCAGTGGGTGATCATGAAGAAGCGTCAAGACCTTGACCCGCACCTCCTCAGGGACAAAAATTTGGCTTCCTCTCCAGAACAATCCATCTCTGTTTATCAAAGTAATCCCTGTAGGCCTGGCTGATTCAGAGGATGCTTCCTTAATCTGGGAGAGTAGATCTGTTTGTAGGAGTAGGAAATTGTTTGCAGGTAAGATGGTGTCAGGGGTAGATAAGTCCTTTGGGTTGTCATGCATTTGTGACAATGCATCTGGTTTAATATTTTTTGAGCCTGGCCGATAAGTAATGTGGAAGGAGAAACGTGAGAAGAACAGAGCCCAGCGGGCTTGTCGAGGTTTTAGTCGTTTGGCAGATCGCAAATACTCCAGATTTTTATGGTCAGTGTAAATTAGTACTGGATGCATAGCCCCCTCCAACAGGTACCTCCACTCCTCTAGTGCAGTCTTAATAGCGAGAAGCTCCCGGTCACCAACATTATAGTTCTTCTCCGCAGGAGAGAGTTTTCGGGAGAAGAACCCCACAGGATGCATTACATCTTTACTGCCTTTACGTTGCGAAAGTATTGCACCTACCGCTATTTCAGAAGCATCCACTTCTAAAATGAATGGTAATGATGGTTCAGGATGGCTGAGGATAGGTGCTGAGGTAAATAGTCTCTTGAGGTTCTCAAAAGCATCTTGGGCTAGTTGATTCCAGGAAAAACGGGCATACTGTTTGGTCAACTGCGTGATGGGTGCAATTATGGCTGAGAACCCCCTGATGAACTTCCTGTAAAAGTTGGCAAACCTGATAAACCGCTGAACCCCCTTCTTGTCCAGGGGTACCGGCCAGTCCAGAACAGCGGAAACCTTCTGCAGGTCCATCTTGATGCCAGATGAAGAGATTATCAACCCCAGGAATTGAATGCTCTGCTGCTCGAACTCACATTTCTCTGCTTTTGCATAAAGTCTGTGTAAGAGGAGACGACCCAACACCCTGCGGACATGTTCTCGATGTAGATCCAGAGATTCCGAAAAGATCAAGATATCGTCCAGATATGCGATCACAAACACATCTAGGAAGTCCCTGAGAACATCATTAATTAGGTGTTGGAAGGTCGCAGGGGCGTTGCAGAGACCGAAGGGCATAACTAGGTACTCATAATGCCCGAATCGGGTCCGAAAAGCTGTTTTCCACTCGTGCCCAGCCCGGATACGGATCAGATTATAGGCCCCCCTTAGGTCAAGTTTAGTAAAAATTACGGCAGTCCTTAATTTCTGGAATAGTTCAGGTATCAAGGGTAGGGGATACCGATTCTTGACTGTGATTTTGTTCAGTTCTCGGTAATCTATACATGGGCGGAGAGACTTGTCTTTCTTAGCGACAATGAATATTCCGGCACCAGCTGGGGAGGTGGAGTGGCGAATGAACCCCTTGGCCAGGTTTTCATCTATATATGTTTTTAGTACTTCCTGTTCTTTTTCTGATAAAGGAAAGATGCGTCCGAAAGGAATTTCCGATCCTGGCAGCAACTCGATGGGGCAGTCGTAGGGGCGATGAGGTGGAAGAGAGTCTGCCCCCTTTTTACTGAAAACATTGATGTATTTGTGAAATTGATTAGGTATGGTCTGGCAGTTTTTCTGGTCGGTGTCCAGACAAAGCAGAGTGGCAGAGGAATCCGGATCTTTCATCAAACAATGCTCTTGACAGTAGGATGACAGGAATTTTACTTCTCCGGATGCCCAGTGGATGTGTGGATTGTGGGCCTGCAGCCAGGGAATGCCCAGGATAATGGGGAACATAGGAGAGGTGATGGCATCAAGGACCAGCAGTTCCTTATGTTGGGAAGAAGTGGTAGCAGGCAATGGCAGGGTCTCTTGTGTTACTTGTCCGGATCTGATGCGAGAACCATCAGCCAGAAATACAGAGAGTCCATGGGTTTTAGTCCGTAAAGGGATGTTATATTGGCTGGCAAAAGTTAGATCGATAAAGCAACTGCATGCTCCGGAGTCAATAATGGCGTTGACTGGGATTATCTCTTCTTGGAGCTGTAACGAGAGAGGAATGGCAAGGTGCTTAGAATTCGTAGATAAAGCAGAGAGACTGGTATACACAGGAGATGGGCACTTACTTATTTTAACTGGACAATTATGGACATAGTGCCCGGTTCCACCGCAATAGAGACACAGATTAAGTTGCCGACGTCGAGCACGTTCTTCGGAGGACAGGGCAGGTCGCATCAGTCCTAATTGCATTGGTTCAGAGGTGTCAGGAGTGACATTAGCAGGATTCATACTGGGTGAAGGTAAGTAGCGTGCTGCAGGAAACGGGGCTCAAGCTGTCATCCAGGTTGGGCGGGATTGTTGAGCAGAGCGTTCAGATCGACGTTCTCGGAGGCGACGATCAATCTGAATGGTTAAGGAGATCAAGGCCTCAAGAGTATCTGGAATACCCACTCGAGCAAGTTCGTCTTTGAGTCCTTCAGATAGACCCATACAGAACTGGTGGCGCAGGGCCGCATCGTTCCACTGTGTGTCCGCGCTCCAACGCCTGAAGTCAGTGACATAGTCCTCAGCTGGTCTACGGCCTTGTTGGAGCGCGAACAGAGCTGATTCAGCAGTGGCAGTCTGTTGGGGGTCCTCATATAGTTGTGCCATGGCTTCAAAGAAAGATGATAAAGATTGGGTTAGGGCTGAGTCCCCCTCAAGTAAACGGTGGGCCCAGGTCTGAGGTTCCCCTTGTAGGAGGGAAATCACGAATCCCACCTTGGTGACTTCTAGTGAGAAAGTTCGGGGCTGTAGGGCAAAAAAGAGCTGGCAGGCATTGTGAAAGGCCCGAAACTTAGCCCGGTCTCCGGAGAATCTTTCAGGAATAGGGACCCTCGGTTCACGTAGAAGCATCACAACTGAAGGGGCTGAAACAGTCTGTGCTGGAGCTGCAGCTGAAGAGGAGGCTGTAGGGTTAGACCCTGCAAGATTCTGAACTTGTCCTTCCAGTCTGTTATAGTTATCCTGAAGGGATTGCACTGCTTGAGTGTGGGCCGCAAGGTGCGTACATATTTCCTTCATTGGAGAGGTGTCTCCTGCAGGCTCAGTCATGGCTGCTTCGTACTGTTAGGTACCTGGTAGTAGAGCCTGACTTGTAGGAGAAGACCTCTCATACAACGCTGGTTCAGGAGCCACTGGAGTGGGGAAAGTGGTCTCCTGAGCGCAGTGGGGTAGGAGTGCCTGTTGAAGTGGAGTCTCTGATGCTGAAGTGAAGTAGAGAGGGATGGCTGGACTGCAGGTCAGGAGGAGACTGGAAGCAGCAAGCTGGACACTGGAGATGCAGAGATCACTGAAGCTGAAGCCCGGAAACAGCAGAAGTTTGTTGCAATGTTCGCACAGGAGCACGCCGGTGCATAGGCGCATGCAAACGCCCAGGTCTGGCACCGGTGGCTCCCTGACAGCTGTTTTCACCAGGGCCCTCATCCAGGGACATGTGCCAGGCGAGGTGCCCTCTGGGGGGAACAATCCGCTCCCCAGCAAAGAGAAGCCAGCAGCCTGAGCAGGGCCCGGGCGGACTCCACGCCACCGGCCCAGCTTGGTGGGTGGGGCCACGAGCCGTTATGGCACCGCTTCGCCGCCTGCGAATCTCAGGACTATTGCAAGATCGCACCCCCCTACCCCCTCTGCCTTAATAGCTATGCGGGGAGGAAGGCTCGGCGAGGGAGACTTACTAGCACGGCCGTCGGGCCATTAAAAAAAATTTAAAAAGACGGAGCTCTGCGGGTGGGCATGGCCTATACGGGCGGCGCAAGATGGCGCAAGATGGCGGTGGATGGACTGGGTAGACCATCCAGGTCACAGCCAGTGAGGGCATGTGTGGAACCGCAGCAGGGGGCGGAGCTTCGGGGGCAAGACAGGCCCTACAGTGGAGGAACTCCACGGCCCCCAGGACCTCTTTGCCTGGGGGGCTGATGACACCACCGGTCCTGGTCTAGGACGACAGGTCGGAAGGTGAGCTGTCGGTGTCGGAGGAGGAGGAGCAGCAGGGATGCGAGCCAGCGAGGGTAGCAAGCAAGGCGGCTGTTGGGGTTCCTGTCAGACCGGTAAGTCCAATAATGTCTAATGTTTTTCGTTGTAAGCTGCTTTGTGGGATTTGTTGGGGGGTTGGAAAGGGGGGTGCAATGTTGGCAGCGGTTGCTCCGCCGGGAACAGAGGTGGTGGATGCTGGCAGTGCGCCGCCAGATCGGAGACAATGGCGCAGCGGTGGGGTTGTCAGGTAATGGTAGGACGGAGGTGGTAAGGATTGTGGACGCAAAAAAAAAAGTGAGATGTACGGGTGCTTTGAGAGTCCCCTGGGAACACATTTAAACAGGAGGTCCGGGATACGATTTACAAGGGTAAGTGTGTGGAGATCTTCTCGTTATGGCCCCCTTTAAAAAAAAAAAATAAATAAATTTAAATTTAAAGTGGATAGGGTCAAGCAGGAAGATTATAGGAAAGAGGATGATGAAGGGAAAAGGAGGTACGGACTGATTTTGCGGAGATTTGTTAAGTGGGCTGCAGGTATTCGCCATTTTGCTAGTGTCATTGGGGGGAAGAACCTGAACATGGTTCAGCGTTGTTCTGTTATATGTAGTCCATTGGTAGGTGCACAGGTTAAAAGGGGAATCTGCTTGGCTACAGGATGACGAACAGTTTAGACCACGCAGGTTGGTACAGCCATCTCTTCGTTGGGATCAAAAAGATAGCGGCCTCTGGATGCGGTTTCTGTAGTAGTAGAGGGCCCCGAAGCAGTGTCTTCGGGGGGGGGGGGGTACACCCTCCTCAGGACTGCCGGCCGGAAAGAAAGGGGGGTGTGTTGGCAGTGCAACGAGAGCTCCTGTCAGTTCGGGGGGTCTTGACGTTAAACACGAGTGTTAAGGGGGTGGGGGGACCCCTTCCATTGTCTTGTGGCTTCATGAAAGGACAATGTAAAGGTGAGCCTAGTCACAAAAGGGATGACTTTGGGAAGGGGGGGTGGAAAAAGGTTGCAGCCTTTCCTAAGTAGATACCCGGATAGGGAAACGGCGAGGCTGCTTGCCTCCAGGGTTTTAATGTTGTCTTCAGCGGGGGTGGTGCCTGAGAAGGAACCGAACAAGTTTCGCCTCATTCACCACTTATCTGTCCAAAAGGGAATTCTCTCATAACCCGATGCGATTCACTGTGTCCGATATTTCATGTACACAGCTATAAGGTGGGTTAGGCATGATGGAAAAGGGGCGCCTATGGCAAAATAGGAATCCGTGTTCCGCTTGCTTACAGTTCATTCGGAGAGCTTCAGCTGCTGGATAGATGATGGCAAGAGGAGTTTTTTTACAGGGATCAGTGCCTGCCCATGGGTTGCTCAATTTATTGGGCCATGGTTAGATGTGTAGTTCTTTACTGGAGTGGGTGGTTAGAGATGTGTCAGTCCCTGATTCAATCATCCATGACTTGGTCATTTTTTGTGTGTAGGGCCGCCTTCCTCCGGTGTGTGTGCGAATATACTTTATACGTTGCAGCACATTGCAGGTAGGTTCGTAGTGCCATTGGCAGCCAAAAAACAGGAGGCCCGGCGAGAGATATTATATTATTTTGTTTTTGGGCATTGTGAGTGTTTCAATGGATATGGAATGTCGTCTGCCGGCGACCAGGTTGGAGGCACTATGGAAGGACATTCGGGTGATCCAGGGACGGCGCTAGGTACAGTTGAGGACCTTGCATTCGTTGCTGGGTAAGTTCAATTTCGCCTGCCGGTTTTATTCCAATTAGTGGGTTTTTGGTCGACGGCTGCCGTCTGCTACAGTGGGGGTTTCAGGCCCCGACCCATTTAAACGGTTGAATGGGGAACATCCGTAGGGTTAGAAGGTTTGGTACGAGTTTTTGGCCGCATGTCACAGACGAGCGGTTTGGATGTCCGCCCTGGTGAGTACGTTCGATAGGGAATGGGTCACGGACACGGCGGGATCAACGGACTTGGGGTTTTTTTTCTTTCGGGGGCAACGGAGTGTGGAACCTTGGCCCCGATCTTGTGGGGTGGAAGTGGGGGGTTCATTCGTAAACTGGTACTATTGGAATTTTTCCATTGGGTCTGGATATGGAGCTGCGGTAAGGGTCATGCAGGAACCTGACATGGAGCTGAATTATGATTACGTGGGTGTGGTTCACGTGGTCAACCGCCTGTCCGCGTTGTCACAACCGGTCATATGGCGGTTACACCGTTTGGTTTTGCGTTGTGTGCAGTTGAACATTTGCTCTATGCTATTCATCTTATGGGCATCGACAACACGCGGGCTTACTCCTTGCCTCGATGTTAAGTGGGACAGGTTCAGAGAGTTAGCCAGCCACGGAGGTGCTCCTTGCTCGGGCTGGATATGGGAGAGGGCATTGGAGCCACCAAGGTATGTACCCGGGAGATGGCATTGGAGTCGCCATGGGATGTACCCGGGCACTCGGTTAGTGAGTCCAAAGGGGAGGCTTATGTAAGGTATGAAAGGAATGGTGGGTTTTTTCCGGTGCAGGAGTCTGGGGTCAAACATGGCCATGTGGGGGGGTAAGGTTGTTGGTTTGGTACTTTGGTTCCAGGAACATGGACAACGGGGGATAGGTGTCTACCATTGAGCGGTAACTGGTTGTTTTTTGGCTTTTGTTTAAGCTGCAGGGCAGGGAGGATTGGACGAAGGAGTTGGGTTAGACAGTTAAAAAAAAAAAAAAGATGATCAAAGGGTAGAGGGGTGGATGTGCTGCTGTTTGTGTTACCAAGCTTCAGGATATGCTCTGGGAAAATGGTGAGGGAATTTCTAGGGTTTAGAACAGATGGAATGGGGGGCGGTTCATGCGGCAAAAAGATGGGAAGTATTGGCCGAGGTTCCAGTTCGTGGGGGTGTTCTGGAAATGCTGCTGGGACGCAGGGTTGGATTGTGCAGAATACGCTTCACACTCCTTCCGCATTGGGGCGGCTATGGAAGCTGCCAGATGTGGGTTGGATGAAGCGGCGGTATGGTAGGTGGGAAGCGAGGAAATTACACACTTGCATACGCCTTCATTTGGTGGTGGAATAAATATATATATAAAAAAAAAAAAAAACAAGAGTGGGTAGGCTGTACATACAAGCTGTGTTGTTTGTGGAGTGGGGTACGTTGGATTTATTTTAAAGTTGATGCTGCCTTTATTTGGCTGTTTTTCGTCCAGATGAAGGACTTATATGCCTTGTCTGGATTTTTTGGTAATTTGTATGTTTGTTGGGGGGGGGGCAGGAGAGCAGACATGAGACCGGTTGGTAGACAGTTGGGTATCTAGAGGAGGGAGGCGTGTGTACGTTGGCTAGGGGTATACGGGTTGAGGTGGAGCAAGACTGCCGGTCGTTTGGGTTGTGCATGCAGGTGGTAATGCTTTAGGATCCGGCCGATCAGGGAGCTGATTTCGGAAATCAAGTCAGATATTTTACAACTTCTTATGGTTTTTCCTAACACTATGCTGCTGTGGTCCGACATTGGTGCACGGACGACGAGGCGCATGGTACGACCCGAGGCAAAAAATGAACAAGGCTTGCATCGGAGTTTATGAGGTGGTGGGGAGGTTTGTGGCTCAGAAGGGGGGCATGGTGAGCAGGCAGGTAGAGGTGGTAACTAATGTGGGCCTGTAGTTGAGGGTGATGGAATACACCTCTGGGTAGTGAGGATTGATCTCTGGGTGCTGGGGCTGCAGGATGGCGGGCCCTGCGGGTGTGGTGGGGCCTTTAAGGATAAGGTGTTATCCTTGTGGGCTGTGGCGGTGTTTTGTTGGTCTTTGACGGTGGCAGGGAACATATGTGATGGAAAGGGGTCCATTGGCGGAGGTGAATGGACTATGAGGGACAGTTTTATTTTTTTATTATTTTTTTTAAATTTTTTTTTATTCAATAAAGGACTTCTCCCACGGTGTGTGCTGTTTTTTTTTACCATTTTCACACTTTTTTTGTGAAATGATACGAGTACATTGTACCCATTACAATTTCAAATGGGGGGGCCGGAATCTGAGGGTCCCCTTGTTAAAGGGGGCTTCCATATTCTGATAAGCCCCCCACCCACAGACCTCCACAACCACCGGGCAAGGGTTGTGGGGATGAGGCCCTTCTCCCCATCAACATGGGGACAAGGTGCTTTGGGGGGCTACCCCAAAGCACCCTCCCAATGTTGAGGGCATGTGGCCTGGTACGGTTCAGGAGGGGGGCACTCTCTTGTCCCCCCCTCTTTTCCTGCGGCTTGCCAGGTTGTGTGCTCTGATAAGGATCTGGTATGGATTTTTGGGGGGACCCCATGCCATTTTTTTTTCAAAAATTTTGGCGCGGGGTTCCCCTTAAAACCTTCAGGTCTGGTATGGATTTTGAGGGGGACCCCCACGCCATTTTTTAAAAAATTTTGGCGCGGGGTTCCCCTTAATATCCATACCAGACTTGAAGGGCCTGGTATGGAATTTGGGGGGACCCCCACGCATTTTCTTTTAAATTTTGGTTCGGGGTTCCCTTGTGGGGAATTTTTATCAATGAACTTTTTTTTAACATTTTGTTTTATTGAAAAATAAAAGTATAAGCATATAAAGCAACAGAGATCAATTACTTGACAGATATGTTACAATAGTAGGTAGATATTTAAGGCACCAGATGGAATTACAGTGATTTTTGTGCAATTATCATCAGTATACCGTTACTTATGTAATATAGTCTAAGGGATCAAATTGAAAGTTAACTGAGTTTCATCAATCTGTATGTTAGTTATGGGGTAAACTTATAAACTCCTTCTATATCCTAAGAGGGGGTAGTTACCTCCTTTTTGTGATTAAACAACATACATTGCAGTAATCTACAGTGTACAATTGGTTTATCATCTTATGTAAACATTATCTTCTTCTTAATATTAACTATTATAAAAATAGAGAGGTGAGGAGAAGGGGAAGAAAGAAAGAAAAAAAAAAAAAGAAAAAAAAAAAAAAGAGTGGGAATGGGAGGTGAAAGAGAAGTCAAACCAGGTTTTGTGTCAAGACTGCAGTGAAATCTTGTGAGTACTTAAAGGTGAACCAAGGTTGCCAAGTTCTATGAAATCGTTCAATGTGGCCCCTGTCCTGCGCTAGCATGTCCTCCATCTCGCAAATCTCATCCACTTTATTCAGCCATTCTTTTGTAGAGGGAACTCTCACTGAGTTCCAATATAGCGGGATCAGAGATTTAGCCGCGTTTAGAAGGTGCTTAGTCAGAGAGTGCTTGTACCGTTTGAATGAAAAGTTCGTTATGTGTAAAAGGCAGCAAGCTGCCGTGAGATTTATTCTTGTTTCAGTAATTTTTTTAATCAGATTTCTTATTGTAGACCAGAAACTTGCGATAGGAGGACAGTGCCACCATATGTGGGCCAATGTGCCCAACTCACCCTGACACCTCCAGCATAATTCTGACTTCTGAGAATTCCATTTATGCAATTTGTCTGGTGTGTTGTACCAATGCATTAGTAGTTTATAGCTCGTCTCTTGTGATTTAGTGTTTATAGAACCTTTATGGGCAAAAATACATGCATACCTCCATTGTTCACCCGAGATGTCCTCTCCCAACTCCTCTGACCACCTCCTCCTATGGCCGTCATCATCAACGCTCTTGGGGTGTTGCAGCAAAGCATATGCAAATGAAATGGCTCTGTTTAAAGGGGTCCTACTATGGCAAACTGACTCCAGATCCGTGCGGGGCCTAAGGAAATCCCCTTTATGTTTATGGCTGGTTAGGTAGCTTCTTAATTGAAAATAAGACCATTGCCTTAGATGTGGCATATTATTTTCAGCCTTCAGTACCGTCCAATCTTTAAATTTGTCATCCGTAAAACAGTCCCCCGTAAGTAACGGAAATGCTTCCTGGGTTATGGGCTTGAACAGTTTGTTCCCGAGTCCAGGGGCAAAGTCTGGGTTATCTGTTAGTGGGGTCAGTGGGCTTATGTCAGAAGTAATCAAATGACGATTGGCAAGTAGGTGTATAATCTCTAGTGTGACGCCGGTTATAGGGTGTTTGCGAACATTCAGCGGGTATCTAGCCCAGGGGATCCATGGGTAGTATTGTAACGTTAGAGCGTTCAACTCTCCCTCCAGGGGGACCCAGTCTTTCATGTAGCCATGGCAGTGCCAATCTATCACTCTGGTTAAGTGTGAAGCGTAATAGTAATGCTTAAAGTTAGGTAGGTTAATCCCCCCTGAATCTTTGGGTCTTGTCAGCCAGGGTAGCCTAATCCTAGGTTTTTTTTGGTTCCAAAGGAATCTCAAAATTATAGAGTTCAATGCACGAAAAAAGGCATGAGGTATTCTGACTGGTAGGGTGCGCATTAGATATAGAAACCTAGGTAAAATAATAATTTTTATAATAGCGGCCCGTCCGAACCAAGATAGAAAGTCCAGGTGCCAGTCTTTAAGATTCTTTTCACAGCTCTTCAGGAGTGGAGGAAAATTCTTTTCAAACGTGTTCTGGAGTCGGGGGGTAAGCCAGACTCCCAGATATTTAAGTGCATTGGGGACCCATCTAAACTGTGAATTGGAAGTGGTCAATCGGAGCAGATTATCTGGTAGAGTAATGTTAAGGGCTTCCGATTTTGAATAATTTATCTTTAAATTTGAAATGTAGTTGTATGTATTAAATTCTTTCAGTAGGTTAGGTATGGAGACAGTAGGGTTCGTGAGAAAAAATAAAAGGTCATCTGCATAGGCTGCCACCTTGAACTTCCCGTCCCCAATCCGGAATCCGGCTATTGCGGTATTTTGCTTAATCGTTCTTATGAAGGGTTCTAAGGTTAGTATAAACAGCAGGGGTGACAACGGGCACCCCTGCCTAGTCCCATTCGCTATATGTACTGGTTTAGAGAGGGTACCATTAATCTTTAATTGAGCCTTGGGGTTTTGATATAAAGCTGATATCCAGGAGAGCATGTGTGTGCCCAGTCCTACATGTTGGCATACTGCCCTCATGAAATCCCATGCCACTCTATCGAAGGCCTTCTCCGCATCCGTGGACAGGAGAAGACCCTCGATATCTCTCGTTCTTGCTGCATGTATAAGAAGGAGCGCTTTAGTGACGTTATCCTTAGCGTCTCTTCCAGGGACAAAGCCCACCTGTTCCAGGTCAATCAGCTCCGGGAGTAGTGGGCTCAATCTTGTAGCGAGTATCTTAGCGAACAGCTTAACATCCAGATTTAGCAGGGAAATGGGTCTATAACTAGGACATTCTAACGGGTCTTTTCCTGGTTTCGGTATCACCGTGATGTGGGCCGAGAGAAAATCTGGGGTTACCTCTCTAGGTGAGGACAAGGAGTTCAGGGCAGCCGCCAGGGGGTTCTTAAGGATGTTCAAGAAAGTTTTATAATAAATGGCTGAATAACCGTCCGGTCCCGGACTCTTGCCATTTTTTAGATGTTTAATGGCCTGGGTGATTTCTAGTGGCGTGATTGGGTCCTCTAGCAGGGCAGAGTCCGACTCCTGAAGAGCTGGGAGACCGCTCCTGAGTATGTAGTCTCTTATGATTTGGGTTCTGTCGTCAGTCACATTATGTTCTCTGTGTTGTGGTGGAAGATTATAGAGTTTTGTGTAATATTTCTGGAAATGATCAGCTATCGCTTCTGTTGCTACGTCAATTTTACCTTGTGCCCCTCTGATGCTGGGGATGTTGTTAGAGGTTGTGTATTCCCTTATCGCTCTTGCTAACAGTTTTCCCGTTTTATTTCCCGCCTCGTAGTATAATTTCTTTCTGAAGAATAGCGTTCTTTTAGCTCTAGAATCCAATATTTGTTGTAGAGTCTTCCTAGCTTCTAGTAGTTGTGTGGCTGTGGTTGTAGATAAAGACTGTTTGTGCAAGGTCTCTAGGGTGTTAATTTGTGTGATCAGTTTTTTAATATTAAGTTCCTTTTCTCTTTTACGTTTGGATCCCATTCTTATCAACTCACCCCTAATCGTGCATTTGTGGGCCTCCCATATCATAAGAGGGTCTACATCTGGGGTGTTGTTTAATTTAAAAAACTCGGTCAGTGTGGAAGTCAGGGTAGGAAGAAGCGACGGGTCTGTCAAGAGCGATGCGTTTAATCTCCATGTCGGTTGTTTCTGTGGAGGGTTTAGTAAGTCCAGCGACAGGGAAATAGGTGCATGGTCAGAGATCGTTTGGTGTCCTATGTGTGCCCCCTCTACTAACTGGAGATCTCTCTGTGAAATAAACAGGTAGTCTAGTCTCGCATATCTAGCATGTGGGATAGAAAAAAAGGTAAAATCTCTATCCTCAGGATGGAGAAAGCGCCATGCATCAACCAACTGGAGGGATTGTAGCAGTGCCTTTAGTTTTTTGAGTATTCTGTAGGTGATGCATGTTTTCCCATTGGACGTGTCTGCTAGAGGGTTGAGCGGGACATTAAAATCCCCTCCCAGAATCAGACAGCCGGAGGCAAATCCCTACAACTCCTTTACCATTCGTTGGCAGAACGTGACATGTGCCTTATTCGGGAAGTATACGTTTGCCAGAGTTACTGGGGTGCCTCCTAGAGATCCCTTTAGAAAAATAAACCTACCTTCAGGGTCAGAGAGTTGTTCAGTTAGTTCAAAAGGTGTGTTTTTGCTTAGTAAAATTGACACTCCCCTGGATCTGGAATCGTTATTTGTAGCATGGAATGCCCTTGTAAAGTGGGAATTCGTAAGTTTAGGGACATGATGTGTCCTAAAATGAGTTTCCTGCAGGTAAACAATTTGCGGCTTACCTTTTTGGAGTTCCCTTAGAAGGGAAGTGCGTTTCTCAGGGACATTCAGTCCTCTTACGTTGTGTGAGATGTTCAGAGGGTTTTTCCCCAGCGATGAGTAGGCCATGGCGGGAGGTCAGGAGGAGGCGGCTTCGAGGACAATCTGCAAGGAGACAACTACAGAAACCTGGTTAAACACTTTGTTATTATTACAGACTCTCGATCTTAATCCCAATTGGGGTAGGACTGAGTAGATTAGAGCAAAAAATTGAGCACCAAAACTAAAAAAAAAAAAAAAAAAAAAAAAAAAAAAAAAAGGTTGGGGGGTGGGGGGTAGAAAAAGGGAAAAGGTAGGCGAAGTAGATAAAAAAAAAAAAAAAAAAAGGGAGAGCGTAGATTGAGGGAGCAAATAAGATACTGGGGGGTCCCTCACTAGGGCGTGCTCTTACCGCCCCAGAGGGGGAGCCCACTGGGTATAATAGTGAACCCTGAAACCTGCAGTCAGGTCACTGGGTCACTTTGTGGGGGAAGAGGGAGTCGTCAACGACCAAGCGGGGGCACACCAACTAAGTAAGTAAATGTGTAAAATTAAGTTTGAGTGAGAACTCTATCGAGTCACACACAGCCTTAAGAAGATTAGCTAAATTACAAAAAAGAAAAAAAACTGAACCATTGTATACCCAACCCAGGTATTAATCAAAAATTCGGGTTGAAGTGGTGGGGTGTCTTATAGGGTCATGGCTAAGACCCATCATCAAATTCAAAACTAAAGCTAAAGTTCTCTATGGACGAATAAAGAGAGATCAAATGGGGTATTTAAGGTATTATCGTCCTCTTTGGAAGATCCATGTTTCCGTCCTGTGAGAACAGCTCGTCTTCAATTGTAACTTAAGATGAACCTGTGGAATAAGAACAGCTGCAAAACTGTGAAGTCGTACATCCGTGCAGGGAATCTTGAGATTTAAGAATGTGGGAGGAAATTGGGTGTGTTCAAAGCAGATGTAAACGAGAGTTATCATGTTTGAAGTTTCTGCAAAGCATCCATGAACAACAAAACTGTGCAAACGTTAGTGTACACTAACAGCAAATTGGGATACGAGCGTCACATCATTCATCCTCCTGGAATCTGGCTTCTTCTGCGGATCTTCTCGGAGTTCCCATTTTGGCGTTTCCAGATCTGCTGTATTTGGATTTCTTGGGCAGTCTCTTGTCAGGTGAGGAGAGGGGTGAGCTCGGTGGACTTCTATCAATAGGTGTCCGGAGGAAATCAGTGTACCACTCTGGTAGGTCGATCTGGTCCATATCTAGAGCGCGGCAAAATTCAGGGAGGTCAGCGGGGGTGCGCAGGGTGTGTTGGTGACCATTGTATGAGACCATCAAAGCAAAAGGGAATCGCCAGGAGTATCTGAGATCTTTTTCCCTTATTTTCTCCAGTAGAGGGCGCAAAGCGCGTCTATTTTGCAAAGTGATCTGAGACAGGACTTGAAATAGCATGATCGTTGCACCATTGAAGACAATTCTCTCATTTCTCCTTGCTTTCCGCATTATTTCATCTTTTAGCACAAAGCTTTGCAGGCAGCATATAATATCCCTTGGAGGAGCTGTGTCCGGGCCTTTCGGTCTGAGGGCTCTATGAGCTCTGACAAAGTCAATCTCCATGTCCTCAGGTCTCTCTAATAAACTGTTGAACACCCTCTGAAGTGCTGGAGCTATTTGGGCCTGTTCTACTGATTCAGGAATCCCTCTCACCCTGATATTGCACCTTCTGCCCCTGTTATCGAGGTCTTCTATATGTCTGTTCATGTTTATTAGGTGCTGGGATTGCGTCAGTGAGGCCTTTTCAAGCCTGCCTATGGCCTTATCTCTGTGTCTTCCCGCGGCCTCTGCCGCCGCCATTTTCTCATTGATAACCAGTATGCTGGTCTTTAGGTCTGTGATGGCAGCGGAGAAAGTGGCTTTGATGTCTGCGGCTATCAGGGACATGTCGGCGAACGTCAGGGGGTGATCCGGTTTATGCTTACCCCTGCCTGAATCCTCCGGAGCCGACTGGGAGTCTTCGCTGTACTCCTCCTCGTTGTGAGCCGGCGCCATCTTGGATCTCGTATTGCCGCCCGAGAGCTGCTTAGATTTAAAGATGTCCGGAATCGTAGAAGCCGAGTGAGGCACCGATCCACGTCTCGGGCGGGATTTAGGTGTGTAGTATAGCTTCTTACCCGGCATCTGGTGGCTCTGGGTCGGGTATTAGGTTGCGGACGGCTGTGTGTGCTGCGGAGCTCAGTTAGTGTGCGACCATCCTCGCCGCGCGCCAAGCCACGCCCCCCTATCAATGAACTTTTATGTATATTGCCGGACCGACAATTCATTATAGCCGCGAGTAGTTTTAAATGACTTTTTTTCCTTTAAAAATGTAATTTTGCTGTCAGACTGTTCTAAACACAGGAAACATGCGCCACTTTACAGGCATATTATAGACACCCCCCAGCAGGGGCGTTGCTAGGTCTGCAAAAGATCTGGGGCTAGAGCCCATAGCAGCGGTCACCAACCTTTTTGCATGCCCGCGGGGAGGGGGAGAGACTGGTGGTAAGCAATTTTTCACGGGCGATGGCTGGTGTTGCCACTTCAATCATCATGGCATAATGGTTGATCTGGTGTCAGGGTGATTTAAGTGCATTATTTATATTGTTACATTCTAATACATAATGAAATGGGTTCAACTCACCATACACCACATCTCCTTTCACCAGATGCAGCGCGTCACTTGCCACCGTCGCCTGTCACCAGATGCAGCATGTTACTTCTTAACATCACCTGTCACCAGATGCAGCGTGTTACTTGCCACCGTCACCTGCCACTAGATGTGGATTGTCACTTGCCATATCGCCTGCCACCAGATATGAATTGTCACTTGTCACTTTCACCTGGCAGCAGATGTGGATTGTCACTTTCCACGTCACCTGCCACCATTTGCAGATTGTCACTTGCCACGTCACCGGCCACCAGATGTGGGTTGTCACTTGCCAACTGATGTGGATCGTCAGTTGCCATGCCAGCCAGTGCCACCAAATGTGCATTGACGCTGTATTGGTGGCAGGCTGACAGCACTGGTCCATTTAGTGAGAGCAGGAGAGTGGTGATGCGGGGTGGGCAGTGAGAGATGATGTCATCTCGCTGCTCCCCGTCGCACCTCCGACATTGAAGCAAGGGGGTCTGGCTGCAAAGTGGAGCTCCACGATGACAGGAAGCACGTGACCTCCACTCCACCGTGTTGTGAGGGCGGAAGAGCGCTGATGTGTGGCGGGCAGTGAGAGATGATGTCATCTCTGCTGCTTGCCGCACCTCGCTCCCAAATTGAAGAGGCCCGGCTGTAAAGAGCGCTGATGTGGAGCGGGCGGAGAGAGACGTCATCTCTGCTCGTCTGCCTGCTTGCTTCTCTTCTCTCCTCTGCCTCTATCATGCAGCCTGCCCGCTTGCTGCAGGAGCCACAACCTGCTGGTTAGGCAGGGACCCTGCGGCAAGAGACTCGGGGCTATGGGCCCCAGATTTGGGGCTATAGCCCCAATAGCCACCCCCTAGCAACGCCCCTGCCCCCCAGGTACGAAATTTAAAGGAATATTACACTTTTATTGTTTTACTTTAAGCATTATTAAAATCACTGCTTCCGAAAAACGTCCGTTTTTAAAAAATTTTTTTGCATTGATACATGTTCCCTGGGGAAGGACCCAGGTCCCCAAACACTTTTTATTACAATAACTTGCATATTAACCTTTAAAATTAGCGCTTTTGATTTCTCTCATAGACTTTTAAAGGGTGTTCCGCGGCTTTCAAATTTGCCCCGAACACCCCAAATTGTTCGCTATTCAGCGAACGGGCGAACAGCTAATGTTCGAGTCGAACTCATGTTCGACCCGAACATAAAGCCCATCCTTAATATTGACCACATAATAAGTGTGCATATATAGGGAAATACAGATACAAAACTTCTTCAGATGAGAAAGAAACAGAAAACATGACAATTATGCAGGGTATATATACTTACTGAAGTGATGGGAAATGTATGTGGAACCCCCCAAAAATTATCATGATAGACTGCATTTTCATAAATGAAAGGGTGACCCTAATGGCCCGTACACACGATCTGAAAATCGGACGAAAAATACCGCTTACGAAGCGATCGTACGATAATCGGATAGTTAGTACACAGCTTTCGATAGCCAATCACGACAGTTCATCCGATATTAACCGATCGGACAACCATGAAAATGTTTCTCGTATGATATCCGATCGTACAATAAACGTATGATTAGTATGGTGGTCGTAAGGAAAGTCCCGGAAGAAAACCCAGTGATAGAAAACAAACTAGGTATAAATTGCATAATGTCTTATCATAGTAAGAAAGCTAGCTATTAGGTTTGGTTGGTCCTTGAGAATCAATACGATTATTGTACAATACAAAGTTCATGGATGGAAATGTTTGCAAGAAATAAAATAAAATTGAATAAATAACGAGTAAACATTTTATGTTTCATATGTGCACCTCCCTTCTCTCCCATGATTGGCTGACTGACAGCCGCAAGAGCCAATGGCACAGAGGGGATCGTGGACATTGCTGGAGATAGAAGGGGCTCCGGTAAGTAAATAGGGGGTGCTGGGGGGGGGGGGGGCTGCTGCACAGAATGTCTTCTATTTTAATACATAGAATGCATTAAGATAAAAAACCTTATACCTTTACAACCCCTATAAGTGCCATCCATCAGTGCCAACTCATCAGTGCAGCCTCATAAAGCACAGCCTCATAAGTGCACATTGGTGCAGAAGAAAAGAATACCTGTTTCAAACCATATCAAACTATGATAATTTATTTATTTTTTAACAAATAGTCTGTTTTTAATCGTTTATGTATTAAAAACTAAAAAAAACACACTGGTGATTTTATACCACAAAAAACCCATGTGACAAAAAAGATAACAATTCGGTATGGGTACAGTGCAGCATGACCACACAATTGTCATTCAAAGTGCGACAGTAATGAAAAAAGAAATTTTGCTTGAGCAGGATGGCAAAATTTTTAAGTAGGCAAGTGGTTTAGTGAATTAACAGACAACTATAACAACCAAAAACATTCTTTATTAGGGAATTGAATATTCTAACCCAACATTAACCTTTATACTTTCCAATGACAGGTTATGACAAATGACAAAATATTTTACTGAAGAACAATTTCCTAACATGCGTATTAATATACTAAAGTGCATTCTAATAGATTAACATTTAACAAAGAAAAATAGAATCAAAAAGATTAACATGATCACCAAAAATCACTACAGTTGAGTATAATAAAACTCCTGCAACCAGGTGGAATGGTGCCTTTCCATTTGAGGGTAGTGCCAACTTGTTGACTGCTGATGGGATGACATGGCATGGAATGAGAATGCTGGTGAGATGGCTGTGGTGGTGGTGGTATTGGTGGTGGTGTTGAGACTAGATCATCAGACACATGTGTGCTTATTGAAAATTGCCCACCGACCCCCTTCCGCAGGACTTCCAAGAGTAAACTTTCAGCCAAATTAATTTCTCATCAGACCTTTTCCTTAATTTGTTGGCTGTGAGAATTCCAAAACCAAGATCAAGATTGATGTCAGCGAATCTACAGAAGCTCTGGCATCTACTTGCTCTGTCAAGAAGCAAAGGCTCTCATAGTACCACAGCCGTGGAACATAAACATCTTCAGCTCCTGCTCCTGATTTCTGTGATGCCCTTACTTTATTGAGCTCCTTTTTGAACACTGTTCTCATATTAGAAATTTTGTTCCACACATATTGCAGTGTAGGATTAGGAGAAATCTCTTTGCAGAGTTCTGCTAGCTTCATGTGGGCCTCATGCTTCTTGTTGCGGTCTGAGTAGTCTTTGGACTTTACTTTCCAAAGGCAAAGCAGTTGTCTGTACATCTCAATGAAACTTTGAAGGAATTCAGGGTTGGTGAACTTGTCTGTCATGCTTCCTGCAAAGTAAAATGGTAATGCTGAGGTATGAAGCACATAGCACATAACTAAGTTCTATTAACAGCTATGTTACATGGTATAACAGATCTGGAATCAAACTTTTAACTAACCTAAACCAAATGTGGCTGGACTCAAAAGTCATGGCCAATAGCCAACGATAATTCATGAGGCCTACTTGATGCTGCAGTACCAGTGTGTCCACATAAAATATAAAGTGTTCTCATATGCATGTCATACAAAAAGGGTGACTTTACCTTCGTTTGTTGAACAGATCACTCGTGTAGTGGATAAATTGGACAATCAAAGTGTTCCAAGCTCATTTACAGATCATTCGGGTCTATCGCGTGGGTTCATTGGATTACATGGTGAGCATGCGCCCGTTGCTCCAACTCACTCTGATGACTCAAGCAGCAGTGTGTATGTGTGCAGGGCTTGTCTGCGACACACGCGGAAGACGGTGTACGAAATGGCAAACGAGGAGAACGAAGGGGAGCCCAGACCAAAGGCCAGAGGGACATGTGGGAGTAAGATAAAGGCAACAGCGATGTCCAGAAATTAAACGGTCGATCTTGTATACCTGCTGGAGAAGCACGATTATGATGGAAAGCTCCAAATTTATGACAGGCCCAACAGCAGAAAAGGCATCATCTTGGACAAAGTTCTGGAATGCTTAAGAAAGAAGCATGGAGTAGAAAGATAAAAAAGACCAGCTCAGAAAAATATGGTCAGATTTTAAACACTGTGAGAAGGAACAAATACATTGCACTCTTATGAAAAGTTAGTATCCAAATATATATATATATATATATATATATATATATATATATATATATATATATATATGTATATATATATATATATATATATATACTGTACATGCAATGCAAAATTGATGGATGGAAGCAATGTTATAGTGTCTGTGCATGTACAACCTGTACATTGCTGTGGAATTTAACGTTTCTCTCTTTTATTTCCTCTTATTGCAGGACAACATTTAAAGTATAAAGCCAAACAGAGAGAAATGCAAAAAAGAACCCATGCTAACCTGCCAAGTACCTCTTTGAAGCAAGAAGAAAATGATGAGACTGACACAGAAGAAATTCTGTGCACAAAAACTAAATCAAGTAGGTACCCTAGCATGTACAAACACCTTTGTATTTCTCATCCCAAAATTTTGCAACACACCTTTTTTTTTTAAAAGGGAAGCGCAAGAGGAGAAGACTAAAGTTTGTTTATTCAAGCGTAGAAAAACCAGGTGAACACACTGATGAGGACAGTGGCGTCATAACAGTGGAAGATTTATCTATACCAGAGTCTGGTGTAAAAGGTTTGTTTTTACTTATCATATCTGAACCTATCAGATCATTGATGTATGTCGGCTATTATCGTATTGCGGTATACTATATAGGGGTTGGGTATAGGTTCCAGCCAATCATGAGATTTGCATTAGATCAGTATTCAATTATGTTTTTCCAGATTGGTAGGTGAGTATTCAGAGACTTGAGTTAACATTGATGGACCACTGCAGAGGCTTGAATTCTAACATTTGCACAAGTTGGTAGCTGTAGCACATTGTTGGCTTGTAACCTGTCAATTTTGAGTAGTGTCCCTGCACTTATAATGTTATTGATGAAAAGAAATGCTGAAGAGCAGGTTATATGAAAGTTCACAGGCCTTTTTTTCTACTGATGCATTAAATCGGACTATAAATATTGGTATCTTTTGAAATGCAGATGCTAGAACAAAAGAATATGTGGAGCTTCACGAAATGACCAGTTACAATAGCAGATCGGATCTCATCGGAAGGGGACACTTTGAATGTGGATGCAGATGTCATGCAGCCAACCGATGAGGACATTGCAGAGACAGTATTATTCTCCAGTAAGTGACATGCCCCTTTTTTTTTTTTGTTTCTGTTTCCACCAGAACAGGCCATTAATTATTATTTACTTAACAAAACCCAGTTTGAATCTAGCAACCATTGGTCGTCTAACTGCTGATTTGCATAGCTGCTGCACTCATCTGCGGAATATACAAGACGCAACAAGTTTCGCACTGTGTTTATTGAATAATTTCATTGATATTCTAGCTAAATTGTAGACCAAGGCTTTGGAAAGCAATCATGGCACTTATGTTTTCAAATTGTAAAAGTTAACAATATTTTTGCTATAGTTTATTTTTAATAACCATTTTATATTCATAATATATTTTTCTTATGGTTTTGTGCAGGGCTGGTGCAAGGATTTTTGACACCCTAGGCGAAACCTCATTTTGCCGCCCCCTCCCCTTGGCTCCACCCCTGACTCCACCCACTTTCCCCTGCCCATGTATACGGTGGAGGTGGCGGGGTAGAGATTTTTGCGGCACCTCGCCACTATTTCTTCAACCGTGGTTCGCATGCCCACACCTGCACCCCTGGACCCGGTCTGAAGACAAACAGTGGCGACACCGGCTCGCTTCCTCACATCAGCCTTGGTCCACAGGTGTAGAGACAGGCCAGGGTAGTATATGGACAGGCCAGGGTAGTATATAGACAGGCCAGGGTAGTATATAGACAGGCCAGGGTAGTATATAGACAGGCCAGGGTGGTATATAGCCAGGGTCACAGGGTGGTATATAGACAGGCCAGGGTGGTATATAGACAGGCCAGGGTGGTATATGGACAGGCCAGGGTGGTATATGGACAGGCCAGGGTGGTATATAAATAGGCCGGGGTCACAGGGTGGTATATGGATAGGCCAGGGTCACAGGGTGATATATGAACAAGCCAGGGTCACAGGGTTGTATATGGACAGGCCAGGGTCACAGGGTGGTATATGGACAGGCCAGGGTCACAGGGTGGTATATGGACAGGCCAGGGTCACAGGGTGGTATATGGACAGGCCAGGGTCACAGGGTGGTATATGGACAGGCCAGGGTCACAGGGTGGTATATGGACAGGCCAGGGTCACAGGGTGTCATATGGACAGGCCAGGGTCACAGGGTGGTATATGGACAGGCCAGGGTGGTATATAGACAGGCCAGGGTGGTATATATAGACAGGCCAGGGTGGTATATATAGACAGGCCAGGGTGGTATATATATATAGACAGGCCAGGGTGGTATATATAGACAGGCCAGGGTGGTATATAGACAGGCCAGGGTGGTATATAGACAGGCCAGGGTGGTATATAGCCAGTGTCAAAGGATGGTATATAGCCAGGGTCACGGGGTGGTATATAGCCAGGGTCACAGGGTGGTATATAGACAGGGTCACAGGGTGGTATATAGACAGGGTCACAGGGTGGTATATAGACAGGGTCACAGGGTGGTATATAGACAGGGGCACATGGTGGTATATAGACAGGGGCACAGGGTGGTATATAGACAGGGGCACAGGGTGGTATATAGACAGGGGCACAGGGTGGTATATGGACAGGGTCACAGGGTGGTATATGGACAGGGTCACAGGGTGGTATATGGATAGGGTCACAGGGTGGTATATGGACAGGGTCACAGGGTGGTATATGGACAGGGTCACAGGGTGGTATATGGACAGGGTCACAGGGTGGTATATGGACAGGGTCACAGGGTGGTATATGGACAGGGTCACAAAGTGGAATATTCACAAAGTGGAATATAGCCAGGATCACAGGGTGGTATATAGCCAAGGTGGTATATTGACAGGCTAGGCCCTAGCCTAGTGGGGGAGAGAATGAGGGAGAGGAGGAAGAAGAGATGTGTAAAGAAAAGAGGGGGGGGGAGAGAGAGAAAAATAAAGGGGAGGGGGGAAGAAGGTGCAGAGCACAAAGTGGTGGGAACAGAGAGGGGGGTTGTTCTGGGGATGGAAGTCACACTCACCATCTCCACACTACAAGTCATCATGCCTGGGGGAGAAGATGCTCGTCCCGAAGCTACCCACACAGACTCCGCCCCCTGCTCCACCCACGCTTGTTTATCCTTATCCCCGCCCGTCTCATCCTCTGGCTTGTCACCCAGCATGCCGCAATAGAGTGCCAATCTGCTCTATGCGGCGGGGGTGTAATAGCAGGAAGCGGTGCAGACTCACTTTGTCAGCAATGATTTTAATGCCCCTCCCATCCTGCAGCCCTAGGCGGCTGCCTGACCCGCCTAATGGTTACGCCGGCCCTGGTTTTGTGTAGAAAAATAACATATTTGCACACATTAAGATTTATTACCTTATGTCAATCAACGTAAGATAATAAAACTTTTGCATAAATAGCCTATGACTGGCAGCACTGCAAATTACCTATTACATTCTCTGGACTCTACACATGGCTGAGAACAGCAGAACAGCAGTGCCCTATGCACTGTTAGGCTGATGTTGTGGTATCAGAGGTGTGCAGAGGGTTATTTTTTTGTTACTACTCTCAAGCAAAATCAGCAGATTGGGACAGCATTGATTATAGCCCAAATTAATAAAAGGAAAGCGGAGATTTTTTTTTTTTTTTCCTTTTTTTTCCCCTCATGATATAACAGTATGGCTGGGAAGCGGGCAGCAGAGGAAAAAGTAAACCAGCACCAGTTACAACATCAGCCACAGCAAGTAGGAGGCCAGGTTACACGCTCTGCAAAAAATCAGATAAATCAAGTAAAAGCCGCAGCAGCAGTTGCAGCAGCGGCAGCAACAAAGTTAGAGCGTTTCGCTAGGACCTCCCTCTCACCAGTAAAATCCCAACAATCAATTCAAACAGGTACCTCGGTGGTTAGGAAAAACCAAAGCAGCGGGTCAATATCGGCTGCAGCAAGCCCAATGGCAGTGCCACCCACAAAAGGACAAGGGGCGGGAAAAGTCGATATCATAGGTGGTGATGTAGTGTAACGGTCACAGCCAAATAATCAGACCAGTGGTGATGTGCAATCTCTATTTTACTTAACAGTGAAGTTCAACATAAATTGTACCGGAAATCGTGTGAAACTGGGTATACAGTACAGAACATTAACATGAACCATAAAGGAAGAGGATATAACAATTTCACTGCCTTTCAACTAATGTCCACAAGGTGGCAGCAGCGTGTTCTGAGTCCAATCTACAGATAGAAATGTAAACTTAAGAATCTCACGTCTTCCAACATAGTAATCGTTCATTCCACAGTCTGTGAGCTGAGTGGACCTCCTGCTGACACAAACTTCACGCTGGCACTGCTTTGGCACTGCTTTCTACTTGCTTTGGTCAGGGGGTTCTGGTGGCTGGAGATAGGGTCAACTCACTTCATGGACAGCTTCCACCAATGGACTGTAACAGAGTCCTCTCCAGTGACTGGGGCTTGGAAAGATACTTTGTGCTCTTGTGCTCACTGCTGGTGGCCCGCACACCAGACTTAACAGGGGAGGACCCAGCACCTGGGAACAGCTCACTTGCCCAGTCACTGCTGTCCCATCAGGCAGGATCTCTCTGAGCACAGGAAGCTGGGTGGAGCTGACTTTTATATCCCCCAGGCTCAGAGGATTGTGGGGAGTTGAGTTAAAGGGACTTGCACCAGAATCTGGACAAAAGGGCATCCCACTACAGTGATACAGAAATTAAAAAGTTACCTGATATAACCGAGGCAGATATGGAGGGAGACCAAAGTGGAGGAGTGGAAGAGCCTACAATGAGGGACCTCCTGTATGCGATAACTGCATGTAAGGAATCAATCTCTGGTTTGGATATTCAGCTGAAAAGCATAAAGGAGGAACTTGCAGTGTTGGGAGGCAGACTGAAAGAGACGGAGGGAAGAACAACAGCCCTAGAGGATAGATTAAGCGCTGTGGAAGATGTGTTATTCCCGCTCAGACAAGATATAACTGAGATGAAGAAATACATAAAAAATCAGGCAGCTAAAATAGATGAATTAGAAAATAGAAACCGGAGAAATAATATAAGAGTAATAGGCATGCCTGAACGGAGTGAGGGATTTGACCCTATAGAATTTCTGGAGGGATGGGTTAAGGAGACATTTGGGACTACGGTACATCCTTTTCTTCTTTTTTTGGCATTGAGAGTGCCCACCAAGTCCCCTTTAAACCCCGTCAGGGTAAGGAGTATTCAAGACCCATAATCATGAAAATGTTTAATTTCAGAGACAAAGTATCTTTGCTCCGGAAGGCAAGAGAAATGGGAGAGATCCTCTATAGGGGGGTAAAAATGTCACTATATCAGGACTTTTCTCCGGATCTGCAAAAACTTAGAGCGGCATATATGCCGATTAAACGTACGTTACAGCAAAAGAAGATGGACTATGCTTTATTGTACCCCGCCCGTATGAGAATAACCACAAGGAATGGCATACTCTTTTTTGATTCCCCTCGGAGTGTGGAAGAATGGTTGGAGAACAATGAGAGAACAGCACGGAATATAGGAGAGGAGAGACTAGAGACTAATTAGACTTTGCTTTTTTTATTTATTTATTTATTTTTTTATTACTATTAGAGGTATTGGGGAAGAAGGAAGGGAGAGGGTAAACAAAGATAATAAGTAACAAATTAACAAATAAGAAATAAGTAAATAATAAATCACAATAAGTAAAATATGGATTAGTGAGTGAAGTGGGAATAGAATAAAAGATAGTAAAGGTTAGATATACACTTATTAGAATAAACTGAGCCGACACGACAAAGTATTTTGTTTATGAGCACAAAAATTAATGCACATGAATAGCACTAAAAAGGTCAGAGAGGGGGGAGGGGGTGAGATAGGGATCCCTGGAGAAAGGGGGTATAGAAATGTATGGCATGGGCAAGGTATGCTGGTGCAGTATGGGGAATGAGTGTAGGTGGGAGGTCAGGAACAATGCCCCTAGGGTAGGCCCAGATGGGCAGGGAGGGAGGGGAAGGGGTGGGATGGAGAGGGGGTGGGTGAGGCAGGAGGGTGGGGGGTGGGAAAGGGGGAGGGGAGGGAGGTAAGGGAGGGGAGGGGAGGGAGGTAAGGGAGGGGAGGGCGGGGGAGGTTTAACACAAACGAATAGTGGAAAATATCACAAATATAAGTTTAGCCACAAATGTTTTTTATGTTTCATTATTGATGGCTGGGGGATTAAGAGGAAGGTATGTAGATATGTATTGTACACTGAGGGGGTCCAAGGGGTAGGTAAAACTCAGAAGGATAATTGTATTTTGACTTCTTGTTTATGTTGTTGTTTTTGGTTTTATAATTACTTTAATTGGTATGCTTTCCTATATGAGTAAGGAGAAGAAAAAAGGTTTACTTTTAACGACATGGAATGTGAGATGGTGGAGGGACAGAGATAAGAGAAGTGCAATGTTCAGATACTTTGATAAAATGAAACCTCAGATAATCTGTTTACAAGAAACGCATTTGTGTCCAGACTCGGTTCACTTATTGCGCTCAAGGAGATACCCGACACAGTTCCATTCCATGCACACTTCATACTCAAGGGGAGTTAGTGTAATGGTCTCCTCGGATGTCTCCTTTGAGTGCATAGAACAGAGGGTGGACAAGGAGGGAAAATTTGTCTTTTTGCTATGTAAAATTAATAGATTAATATGCATAATTGCCTCTATATATATACCCCCACCATTCTCAACAGTTCCACTTGGGTGTCTATCACAATTTATGGCCTTACACCCAGATGTCCCGGTATTAGCATTGGGAGATTACAATAATATCCTAGATAATTCCCAGGATAGAATGTCTTTGACACCTAGAAGTGTGAGACAGACAGTTGGCAAGACGGCTTTTGCTGCCTTGCTTACGGAACTAGGACTCCGGGATGTATGGAGAGAGAGACATGAAAAGGACAGATGCTACTCATGTTACTCTGCAACACACTATGGCTTCTCCCGTATCGATCTGGGTTTGGGGAATGAGGCACTTTTGCAGCGGGTAGAGGACTCAGCATATGAGCCACGCATATTATCCGACCATTCTCCATTTTGGGTGCGGTTAGACACCACTGGAATGCTGGAGCGCCCCTTATGGAAAGTGAACCCCTATTGGTTAACTCTGTTTCCGCAGGTAGACAGAACGAGAGAGGCACTACGGGAGTCCCTGCAATTTAACAGGGGATCCGCTAGTGCAGTGGTAGTATAGGATACACTCAAGGCATTTTTGAGGGGATGTCTCATTAAAGAAATTGCGGGAATTAAAACTCGATCCAGGGAATGGGAGAACAGGGTATGGGAAGAATTGAAAGAAAGGGAACAGGCCTTAATAAGGGACCCATCAAAATCTAATCAAGAGTCCTGGAAGGAGGCCCAAGTGGTATACAACTCAGTTTGGTTATCTGCAGCAGAGAAGAGAAGATACTTTTAGCAACAGAGTTATTTTGAAGAAGGGGAAAATACTGGCCGCCTTTTAGCCCTTATAGCCAGAGAGCAATGAGACTCTACTAATATCTTGGCTGTGAGGACTGAATCTGGGGAGAGGCAGACCCTTAGCTCAGACATTTTAAACAGCTTCCAGCAGTTCTACAGGGATTTGTATTCTAGTAAAACTAGCTATATTCCATCTGATTTGGTACAGTTTTTTCAAACCTGTCCGTTCCCGCGGTTAATGGAGGCGGACAGGGAAATGTTAAACCGTTCAATTACACTAGCTGAATTAACAGAAGCCTTGGAGGGGACAAAGCACCATAAATCACCAGGCCCAGATGGGATCCCGGCAGAGGTACACTCCCACTATAGAGAGGACCTTTTACCATCATTACTGCAGGCTATAACGGAGGCTGAGGAAGTGGGTCACTTGCCAGATAGTATGCAAGTGGCAATAATAACAGTAATTTTAGAGCCTGGAAAAGACAGACTCCTATTAGATTCATATCGTCCAATCTCGCTATTAAATGCAGTTGTCACGCTGTTTGCCAGTGTTTTGGCTAAGAGGCTATCTCAAGTGATTGGCAAGTTGGTCCATTGTGATCAGTCTAGCTTTATACCCACCCGCTCTACGATGGATAATATAAGGAGACTTTACATGAACCTACAGATGCCAGTGGATAATCTGGGGGGTAGGGCCATTCTGTCACTGGACGCTTCAAAGGCGTTTGATAGTGTGGAGTGGCCCTACCTCATGGAAATATTGGAAAGATTTGGAATGGAAAGTAAATTTGTATCATGGGTAAAGGTACTTTAACTTAAACCCAGAGCCAGGATACGTATTAATAATAACCTTTCGTCTCCATTTGAATTGTATAGAGGTACCAGACAGGGTTGCCCACTGTCTCCGTTACTGTTCGCTTTGGCAATAGAGCCTTTAGCTATAATGATCCGGAACTCAATGGAGGTGGTGGGGTTCCGTAGGTATCAGAGAGAAGAAAAAATATCTTTATACGCAGACGATGCACTTATATATTTAGGTGACATGACCTCATCATTGCGGGCAGTAATGGAGATAGTGGGAGAATATGGCAGCTTTTCAGGCTTTGCTATTAACTGGTCAAATCAACCTTAATGCCTATAGACCAGCCAAGGGACCGACTACCAGTGGGGGCGGGACAAATAGTAATAGTTAATAGCTTTAAGTATCTGGGAGTGATGGTGTCCCCGAATCCGGCCGAGTATCTTCAGTTGAACTTGGAGCCATTGCTTGCTAGACAGAAAGAAAAATGCAATAGCTGGTGTAGGCTTCCCCTATCAGTTATAGGACAAGCAAATTTAATAAAAATGGTGTGGGCTCCACAGCAACTGTACGTTTTTCATAATTCACCAATATGGATATCAAAAAAGTGGTTCAAGCGAGTTGATACACTAATGAGGGAACTGATATGGAAAAAAAAGGCACCCAGGATTAGTTTGGAAACATTGCAATATGAAAAAAAGACAGAGGAGGGCTGGCAATACCCCATTCTAAACTGTATTTTTTGGCATCACAGCTACAACAAATGGAAGGGTGGGGTCGGAAGGGAAATGAGGACCCTATATGTAAATTGGTGACCATATCGGAACCCACGTTAGAGGTGGCCTCCCATTTGGAAATTGATTTACCAAGCATGAAGGGCTTGGAACCCATAAGTACTCTCTTTAAAAGGGCATAGGGAGAGATTTGGAAAGCTCTAAAAATAACGGGCGTGCTCCCATTTACACCGATATGGCATAATAGAAGATACCCTGAGATCCAGGAATTACAAGGGTTTACACACTGGAAAGAAAAGGGGATTTGGTTTTTCTCACAATTATATGAGGGGTAGGTACTAAAGACATATGAACAACTATGCAGGGAATTTCACCTGAACCCGAGGGGTTTTTATCAATATCTCCAACTTCGCCATGCGTTACAGGCACAACAAATAACACATTCTCTGACAGTATCAACAGTATCACTCCTGAGTGAGGTTTTAATAGCAGATACGAGGAAAAGGGTTAATATCAAAAATATATAGGGAGTTACTGAGGTCGGTTCAGGATCATACTTTGTTAAAGTGCCGATATAAATGGGTAGAAAATATAGGAGAGATAGACGAAAAACAGTGGGAAATGGCGCTTGCGGCTATTCCGGTGGTGTCGCTATCCGCAACCCAAAGGCTGTCACAATTATTTATTTTGCACAGGGCCTATAGAACATCAGTACAGCTTTATAAATGGGGAGGAGGAGACTCCCCGTTGTGTCCTAAGTGTAGAGTGCACAGGGGGGACTTCATCCACCTAATTTGGAGGTGCCCAAAGCTGCATAGGTACTGGGATGAGGTCTCCCAGTGAATCTCGAGGCTAGCGCAGGTCCCCATCCCCCTAAACCGGACTGTATACTTACTTGGAGCCATAAATGCAAAAATGTTCCCGGGAGGAAAGTATTTTATGTTAACTAGACTGATGTATTTGGCTAGAAAACTCATTGCAAGGCACTGGATGGCCCCAACGGTGCCTACAGGGAAGCAATGGATTGCGTATGTCAATTCGTTGCTTCCTAGAGAGCGATTGGCCTATAGTCACAGAAGCGACAGGGGTAGATTTGATAAGATATGGCAATCATGGCTGGGGGATGTGGACTTGGCCCCACACCAATTGATAGTGGAGAGGCTTCAGATGTAGAGACAGGGGGGGAAGACTAGAGAGGAAAGGGTAGATAGAAACAGCCGAGGGAAAGGAAGAAGAGAAAGGAGGGAGAATAGAAGGGGAGAAGAGAGAAAAGGATAAAAAGATGGCCTGCAGAAGTAATGATAATATAATTAGATAATTAAGAACATTGGATATGGGGGAAGTTAGTAGCAAATGAGAGTGCGGTGAATAAAACACTATAGGTCATAGGAGATGTTCGTTGTGGTGGAGGGGAGGGAGGGGGGAGAAGGTATAGGGAGGGGAGGGGAGGAAAGGAGGAAAGAAAAGAAAAAATGGAGATATGAATGAGTAGTAGAAATATAACACCGTAATGAAAGAGGGTAGGAATAAAAGAATGGGCCTGTATAAACTATATATTTTATATGTTTTGTATTAAATAATATGTACAAATGTTGTGAATAATGTATGGAATTTCTCATTAAAAAAATAAAGGATTTAAAAAATATATATATATCATCGATATATCTTCGATACAATTTTAAATTACTCCTTTCTGTGCTGAAGATTTGTTCTTCTTCCCAATGATTAAGGAACAGATTAGCTACACTGGGGGCATATTTAGCCCCCATAGCTACGCCTTTTGTTTGGACGAAATAGTCTCCTTTATGCCAAAAATTATTATTCATGGCTAATTTCAAGCCTTCCAGGATATATTGAATTTGTTCTTCTTTCATGTCAGTTTGATAATGTAAAGACCAATCGACACTATTAATTCCATCATTCTGTATTATGTTGGTATACAGCGAATTTACTTTAATTGTGACTAGGATGTCTGTTTCTTCGTTTTTTAGGATTCTTAGTTCATCTAACAGCTGTCTGCTGTCCCTAAGATAAGATCTTCCTTCTTTTACTAATGGTTGTAGGAAGTCATCCAGATATGTTCCCAGTCGGGAGAAAAGTGAGTCTATCCCACTTACTATTGGTCTTCCCGGTGGGTTGGTTTGACTCTTATGAATTTTGGGGACATAGTACATAACAGGCATTTTTGCTGCTTCTGGTATCAAATAGATTGCCTCCTTTTTTGTAAGAATTCCTTTATCCTCCCCTTTTTTTACAAACCTTTTAAGTTTCCTTTGATATTCACTTTTTGGATTACCCTTTAATTTTTTGTATGTGTCTGGTTGATTCAGTAAGTTGGACATCTCACGTTCATAATCTATTTTGTTGAGGATTACTAGCCCCCCCCCCCCCCCTTATATGCTGGTCGTATGATTATGTTCTTTTTCCTTTCTATTTCTTTTATGGTCTTCCAAATGTTGTTTCTTTTTAATTTTTTTTTTATATCCAATTTCTTAATATCTTCCTCCACCATTTTTTTGAAAACCACTAGACTCTCATTTTGTTGTGCCTTTGGATTAAAAGTAGAGTTGTTCTTTAAATTAGAATGTCTATAAGTGGTAGCTTCTTTTTCTACAGGCTTCAAATGTAGGCTTCAAATTTGTCTAATGCTTTGTCTGTCTGGGGCATATTTCAGACTTAAATCCAAGATCTTTAATTCCTCTTCATTAAAAATTACTTCACTCCAATTGAAGATTCATTTTCCTAATATTCCCTTCTTCTTTTTCTTGATGCCCCCTCGTTTTCTTCTGGTCCGTTTCCTCTTAACCATCTCTGGGATCGGTAGGTCACGTGTCTGTGTTCTTCTGTTTCCCGTTCGTCTCCCCTTCTCTCCCTTGTTGTCGTTGTTCTTGGGTTCCAATCTTGTTGTCCCCCTTGATACATGGGGTCGTTCTGATGGTAATTTCTGGTTGGATATCTGAAGTGTCTCCATCTTCTTGGTGGTCGGTATGGAGCGAGATCCCCCCTTCTTCCTGGTGGTCTCCCTCTGAATTCCCTGGGAAAAAAATCCCTCCTGGATTAGGGTTCTCTATACGGGGTATGATCCGGATCATATCTTAATGGGGAAAACTATTTCGATGTCTTGGGTATTCTTGGTGTGTTTGGAGCTCTAAAGGGTGGCTGTGTTCCATAATTATTTTCCCGTATGTGAGTTCGATGAACTGGAGTCCTCTCTTCTATTGATTGGTGTGGGTTGTTCAACCTGTACTCTTCTGGGTGTTCTAATTTCTCCCATTCGGTCTTGTTGCCATGCATTATCCTCATTATCATTATAGGTGTCATCCATCTGCCATTTATAGACCTGTAGGTTTTTGTAATCTAACACGTCCCTTTTAAATTTTTTTTTGTTTTTATTGTTGAATTTCCTTATCGTATTTCTTAATTGCTTCTTGCAGTGCAGTTATAAAAGAAAAGAATTGCGCTAGGTGCGTAAGCTAATTACTTCCACTAGGTGGAGTGTAATAATGAGAAAAAGAAAGAGAAGTAGATATGGCGCATATGCAATATGGACATATTCAAATATATGAATAATAGAACGATCAACTTAACAGAGGTATTTAATCAAGAACAAGTAGTTAATAGACAAGATACAGACAGCTTATTCAAACAACTAAGACATTGCATGGAAAAACAACTCAGAGTATGGTGGGATATAGCAATTTTAGAAATGTATATAGCAGAGAAAATGACACCAAAGAGACTTAGATGGGACATTTCACCTAATGACGCTGTAAATGACAAAACCTTAATGGATGAATGGTACAGATTTTTTAATGAGAGTGAAAACACACTACTACAAAAGATTGTTGTGCGGAGACGACATAAAATGAAAAATATAGAAGCAGAAATTCTTGGCCTTAGAGACCAACTGTTAGCATTTGTGGAAACAAAGGAATATAAGGACAAAGAAACCGCACTGCAAGAAGCAATAAGAAATACGATAAGGAAATTTAACAGAAAAAACAAAAATTTTTTTAAAGGGATGTGTTAGATTACAAAAACCTACAGGTCTATAAATGGCAGATGGATGACACCTATAATGATAATGAGGATAATGTCTCTATGATGGAGGAATCAAGAGAAAATACTCCAGAACCAGAAGAATCTGCATGGCAACAAGACCGACTGGGAGAAATTAGAACACCCAGAAGAGTACAGGTTGAACAACCCACACCAATCCAAAGAAGAGAAGAGAGGAGTCCAGTTCATCGAACTCACATACGGGAAAATAATTATGAAACACAACCACCCTTTAGAGCTCCAAAACACACCAAGAATACCCAAGACATCGAAATAGTTTTCCCCATTAAGATTTGATCCGGATCATACCCCGTATAGAGAACCCCAATTCAGGAGGGATTTTTTTCCCAGGGAATTCAGAGGGAGACCACCAGGAAGAAGGGGGGATCTCGCTCCATACCGACCACCAAGAAGATGGAGACCCTTCAGATATCCACCAAGAAATTACCATCAGAATGACCCCATGTATCTAGGGGGACAACAAGGTTGGAACCCAAGAACAACGACAACAAGGGAGAGAAGGGGAGATGAACGGGATACAAAAGAACACAGACATGTGACCTACCGATTTCAGAGATGGTTAAGAGGAAACAGACCAGAGGAAAACGAGGGGGCATCAAGAAAAAGAAGAAGGGAATATTAGGAAAATGAATCTTCAATTGGAGTGAAGTAATTTTTAATGAAGAGAAATTAAAGATCTTGGATTTAAGTCTGAAATATGCCCCAGACAGACAAAGCATTGGACAAATTTGAAGCCTATATAGATTTACAGAAATTCGTGAGAAGACTAAATATTAAGAAATATTATGCTTTGAAAGAAAAGAAACATGTAGAAAAAGAAGCTACCACTTATAGACATTCTAATTTAAAGAACAACTCTACTTTTAATCCAAAGGCACAACAAAATGAGAGTCTAGTGGTTATCAAAAAAATGGTGGAGAAAGATATTAAGAAATTGGATATAAAAAAAAATCAAAAAGAAACAACATTTGGAAGACCACAAAAGAAATAGAAAGGAAAAAAAAAACATAATCATACGACCAGCAGATAAGGGGGGGCTAGTAATCCTCAACAAAATAGATTATGAACGTGAGATGTCCAACTAACTGAATCAACCAGACACATACAAAAAATTAAAGGGTAATCCAAAAAGTGAATACCAAAAGAAACTTAAAAAGTTTGTAAAAAAAGGGGGGGATAAAGGAATTCTTACAAAAAAGGAGGCAATCTATTTGATACCAGAAGCAGCAAAAACGCCTGTTATGTACTATATCCCCAAAATTCATAAGAGTCAAACCAACCCACCGGGAAGACCAATAGTAAGTGGGATAGACTCACTTTTTTCCCGACTGGGAGCATATCTGGATGACTTCCTACAACCATTAGTAAAAGAAGGAAGATCTTATCTTAGGGACAGCAGACAGCTGTTAGACAAACTAAGAACCCTAAAAATCTAAGAAACAGACATCCTAGTCACAATTGATGTAAATTCGCTGTATACCAACATAATACAGAATGATGGAATTAATAGTGTCGATTGGGCTTTACATAATCAAACTGACATGAAAGAAGAACAAATTCAATATATCCTGGAAAGCTTGAAATTAGCCATGAATAATAATTATTTTTGGCATAAAGGAGACTATTTCGTCCAAACAAAAAGGCGTAGCTATGGGGGCTAAATATGCCCCCAGTGTAGCTAATCTGTTCCTTAATCATTGGGAAGAAGAACAAATCTTCAGCACAGAAAGGAGTAATTTAAAATTGTATCAAAGATATATCGATGTTATTTTGACTGTATGGAGCGGCACGGAAATAGAATTACAATCTTTCTTCGATGAAATTAACCAGAACGCCTATGGTATTACCTTCTCGGGAACCTGGAATCAACAAAGTATTAACTACCTAGACCTACAACTATACAAAAATAATGAACTTATAGGTACTAGGACTTTCTTTAAAATCACAGACAGAAATGGGTACATACCGACCAACAGTTGCCATCATCTCCAATGGATAGGTAATATCCCGAAAGGCCAATTAATGAGAATGTACAGAAACTGCAGCAATCTAGCAGATTACAACACCCAAGCAGACACTATCATAGACAGATTCGTAGAAAAAGGATATAAGAAAAAAGAATTAGTAACACTAAAAGAGAACATCAAACACATGGATAGAAATTCTCTAATAGATAAAGGCAAAGAGAACAGGAAAACTAAAAAACACGTTGGAGTTGTGCCCTTCATCACGGGTTTTAATATCCAACATAAAGCATTGGAAAAAAAATAATAAAAAAAAACACTAGCCGATTCTCCAATCCGATCAGATCCTGAGGACCAGTATACCAGCAAGACCTGCCTTCATCTACAGAAAAACACTAAATCTTAGGAATAAATTAGTTCACAATGCCTTGGACCCCCCAAAACAAATTATAATTTCAAACCATTTAAAAGGCTTCTATAAATGTGGCAAATGTCTTCCATGCAAAGTCAGCAAAAAAAACAATAAGAAAAGAACCGATTTTTCCTCCATGTCAAGAGGCACTAAATATACTATAAAAGAACTGATCACATGCACCAGTACCCACGTGACGTATGTATTAGAATGTCCTTGCCACAAACAATACATGGGTAGAACAACAAGAGAATTGCATGTAAGAATCCGGGAGCACATTAACAACATAAAACACAGATTTGACAAACACAGTGTA
Source organism: Lithobates clamitans (assembly GCA_037952925.1). Classification (NCBI taxonomy): domain Eukaryota; kingdom Metazoa; phylum Chordata; class Amphibia; order Anura; family Ranidae; genus Lithobates; species Lithobates clamitans. The sequence goes on along the minus strand of JBBGZY010002184.1, from coordinate 21,863 downwards.
TCAAGACATTTTAGGGACTATCATAACAAAGATCCCACATGCATGGTCTTCTATGGCATAGACAAAATCAAAGAGCATTGGAGAGGAGAGAATAAAAAAAAAACTAAGATCTCCCAAAATGAGACAAAATGGATATTCCAATTAGACACCCTTCAACCAAAGGGAATGAACATAGATATAGACCTCAATGTTTTTTTAACTAATTTTTAATCAATTTTAATATATGATGTAGTTTTGTTCTCACTCGATCTAAGGCTTCATATTTCATACTTTTAATACTTTTTCATTACCATTACATCATTAGATCTTGATTTGATGTATTTTTAGGAACATTTAACCGCCCTGGCGGTATTCCCGAGTCTGGCTCGGGTTGGATTTTTTATACCAAAAGCGGTATCCCCGAGCCAGACTTGGGCTTGCATCGCAGGATCCAGGAAGAGCATACTTACCTTGTCCCCTGGATCCTGCGATGTCTCCCCGCTGTGATCGGCGAGCCGCTGTGTCTCGCTCGATTCACAGTGCCGAGCTCCGTTCCCTGCGAGCGGTGCGACGCACGGGGACAGAGTTCGGCGGTAAATTCAAATAGTGAAACACACAGTATAGATACAGCATACTGTAATCTTACAGATTACAGTACTGTATCAAATAACTACACATCCCCTTTGTCCCTAGTGGTTTGCCCAGTGTCCTGCATGCAATTTTATATATATAAAACTGTTCTTTCTGCCAGGAAACTGGAGATTGCCCATAGCAACCAAAACTGTCTCTTTACATCAAAAGTGGTTTTAGACCAGCTAGAAAAAAGCGATAATAAATTAGAATCACTCGCAGAATTGAGCGATAGTGATTTGTGGGGAGATCCGTCATCAAACACTAAAAGTAATAAAAGCCAAAATTCTGCAACTGAGCAAATTTCAGTGTTTTTGATTTGATTACATTATTATATAATTTTTATTATTATTATATTATTATTTGTTATAATTATTTATAGTTATTTATTATATTATAATTTTTTATTTAGTTTTTCAAACTTTATCATACCCGGGATGTCTACTAGACTCTTGTTTGGACAGATTTAAGTGAACTATTCCTAAGAATTACAGGCCTACAATATAAAACGCCAAATTTCTGTGCAAAATAATTGTACCGCTTTCAGCACCTAAAATCAGAAATAATCATACCGCCAGGGAGGTTAAAAGGTTTTGTATAGCTCTGCACATATATAACGTTGCACATGCTCATGGCATGGGCATACCTTATTTTATGCTTGCTATTAATTCACTTACTTAATATTAACATGTGTCTGTTATTTTATTATACATCATTGATTAATTATACTCATGTCGGGAACTTGGTTTTTATTACATATTTTATCATATACATTTAATTTTAGTATATTTCATGTGGAGTAATACAGAGTGTTTTGCATGTAACGTATGGTGGATTACTTATGGGCACTAGTCCTGGTGGATAGTTTTATTCAATCTATGCTAATTCAGTTTTGGATTTAGTAGCATACATATAATGCATAAGTAAAATAACATCTGATGGACTTCGGTCTGGACTATCACATCCAAAATGGCCGCCGAGATATTTCTATATTTGGTCTCTGGTCTCCAGAGTCACACACAAAATGGCCGCCGGGTTGTTGTTTTCTATTCCATGGGCTTCGGTCTCTGTTATCCTACACAAAATGGCCGCCGGGACTTCGGACAGTCCACGGACAATGTTGCCGTCGGCAGTTCGGATGGACTTATTATCTTCCAAAGGGGCTTTTCGGTTTATTAAGGGACCAAAACTTACTATTGATAACAGTCATTCATAGACAATATCACAGCTCGTTATAGTATATTAAGCCCTCCACACCATGTTATCTATTTAGAGGCTTCGGTCTGCAAATCACACCCAAAATGGCCAACGGGACTTCGGTCTGCAATGTCACCTGCAAAATGGCGGCCATAATTACTAATACATTATGCAAAACACCAAATCAGTATAAATAGGAATTGTAGCAAGCACTATGCATGCTTCAGATGACGTCAGAGTGACGAAACGCGTAGGGCAGAGTCAGCATACATCCTTGCATCACTTCCTGCTTTAGAGGCTTGTGTCAGCATTATAGGCTTTTTTTTACCTTTACCGAATGCGAGTACCTTTTAAACGTTTTTGCACCAATAAACACATTTTTATACAGTATCACGCTATGTGGGCTCCCTCTTTCTCTTTCATAATGGAATCCCCTCATAGTCCACATTAAGGACGGAGTTATCCTGCGTTGCTACACAGTGGCATATACTGTGGATGTGTGAGACCCCAAGAGGAGGTGAAGGATCTGGTGAGTGCAATCACTATAAGAGCACGGATTAAGGCACGCACCGAGTGTTCACTCATTGGAATATCCACCAGAATCCAGGTGGATCTCTTCACCGGGACTAAAAGCACCTTATAACTCAACTGCATATATTAATTAAAAGTTCACCTGTTTATTCACATCAGCACTTTAAATTTACACTATTGTATTTACTGTGTTACTGTTTATATGGCTAAATGCGTATAATGAATAGGAATACTGCACTTTAATTTATACATTTTATTTATTTATGGATTAAGTTAGTTTTACACATTGCACTTTATTAAGTCAGGTATACAGCTTGACTTCACGCACATTTAGGAGTTTACACACAGCTTCACAATAATACGCACAGTTGCACTGTGCAGTACTTGAAGACACTCATTTAATATGCACTACTTACATTTTTTTTCCCCACCTAATACCTTCCTCCCATTAAGGGAGCAGCATACACCTGAATCCATCAGGCCTGGAACGGCGCCATATCTACTTCTTTTTCTTTTTTTTAGGGCATAAAAGGTGGCTTCCCTCGGGAAGCCCACTCTTATAAACTCCCAAATTTGTTTGGATATGACATTATGATAATCCACACTGGTGCACATCCACCATCAAATTAAAGTCTTGAGAGAATTTGTCTAGTAACAACCTATGTATAGGTCGATACCATTCAGAGTTACTGAGTATTTTCATACACATTTCAATGTAATGAATGTTACATCCAGCCTAGATGTTGCATTACTAAAGCTGGTGGAGCCCTCTTTTAAGGGGTGCCTTCAGCTCCAGGGTTCGCGAGCCTAGAGCTATTTTATAGCCTCTGAAAGACCACCTCTTCTTTTACTTACCTTTCAGCAGAGATCATCAGTGTGAGCGCAGGTACGTGCCAGTGGGTTTTTTCTCCCCTTTTTCTTTTTCCTTGTTTTTCTAAGGTTTTTCTATGCTTAATTTCAATTATAACAACCTGACATACTGACCGGCTACTTTATTGCAAATGGTGTCCTCTCTTGTGAGGATGATACCAGCTTATTTCATGACTAATGAAGGGCACTGCCCATACGTAAGATAGATTCCTCACATGTAACCGGTTATGCTCCGTCCTGCATGGCCCTCAGTGCAACACCTTGATGGAGGAGGTTTGATAGAGGTTCTTCGGGCCCCCCTCCTCTGCTGCAGGCCAGGAGGACCATTGTGTGGTCAACCTAACATTTTGGATATATTGTATCTGCTTGTTTGAGTTTATCTTTGGGCTTACATGATTTGGCACTTATCCGCTCTGATCAGTATGTTTACCTCCCAGGCTGCCTTTATCCTTCTAGCGAGATTGTTTCTCAGCTAAGTTATGTTATATCCCGTACTTTTGCATTATGTTTAAGTTTTGTGTCCATGGATATGTTTATGATGACACACTATTTTGTCTTAACCACTTCAGACCCGGAGGGATTTACCCCCTTCCTGACCAGGCCATTTTTTACGATACGGCACTGCGTTACTTTAACTGACCCAATAAGCGTATATTGATTGGTTTCTGCGGCGAACGATCACGGGTGGCCGGCGGACATCGAGTCCACCGGATCTGCTGATTGGCTCCCCCACTGGCCAATCGGCGGGCACCCACAGAAACTTGTGCACGAACCGACGTACACCTGCGGCGGTTCATGCAGCCAACCTGCTGCAGTAAAACTGCAGTGGCTGGTCGGCAAGAGGTTAAATAATGATTGCATAAAAAAAAGTGGAAGAAAAACGCATGACCATTAAATCCTATGAAACTCTTCACACTGGTCAGTTGCGTGTCCGTTGCTTTTTTCAAAGTTCTGCTTGCTGCATTTTTGGTGCAGTAAAAAAAAAAAAAAATACACCAAAAGCACACATCCCCAGGAAACACATAAATATGAGGCAAAAACACATGAAAAAAAAAAAAAAAATTGCGGTTGCGGTTTTTTGAGTCACTTTTTTTTTTCACAGGTGCAAAATGCAGCAGAATTGCAGCAAAAACGCATATGCATTGTTACTGTGTTTTTGCAAGGGAGCAGTGTTGAAATATCCTTAGGCGCCTTTCAAACAAGGGGACCGATTGGGTCCACCTGTCAGTTTTTCAGGCAGACCTGATCATACCTCCTATTTTTCTCTATGGAGTGGCGGGTGTAAACAAACATGTGCCTGTTTACACCCGCCAACATCCAATCCAATCTGATAAAAACAGATGGATGGGGATCCCCGTTCCCCTTCCTTCTAGCTGATTGGATCAGATGGCATGACTAAGCTCTGAGGGGCGGAGTTAAATGTGTTAGGGGCGTGGCCTGGTTGGAGTCCAGGCTGAGGTTGCCACTCCATTCACCTCTGTAGGACACCTTAGATGTGCGACCTCCAGGGGCCACCCCTCTTTTCCCTTGAACCCTATAGGAGCCAGGATGGGCTCCATCCCCCTGTCAGCACTCTAACAGCAGCTGAAGATGTACCGTCTACATACCCCCTCCTTAATGAGCCTGAGCGGCACACATACACTTTTCTGGATCAGATGGCAGTCGGGTGTAAACAGACAGGCAGTCCATTTATATCTGACCACCCCATAGAGGAGAGCGGACTGTGTCTGTGTCTCTGCAATAAGTGGAGCAGACACGAACCTGTCATCTGCCCCGTGTGGAAGGGGTCTATCTGTATTTATTGAAATATGTTTCCATTTCATATGTAGTGCAGTTTTTATAATAATGAAAAATGTTAATGTAAAATAAAAAGGAAATGGATCCGAATCAATTTGTATCATTCGTTATGTCGTTACGTTATTTCGGATGCTTCAAACGTTACCAAAAGGCCGAAAATATTGCATCCTGTCATCCGAATGAAACTAATGAATACGGATCATTTATTTCAGATTTGTTGAAATTCTTAACTATTGTGATTCGGAGATTCGGATACATCTGACTCTCCAAATAACAAACATTTCCTCCAAATTTTGATTCAGAGCAAAATGAATCTCATATGTCTAAGACTAATGCCCCGTACACACAGTCGGACTTTGTTCGGACATTCCGACAACAAAATCCTAGGATTTTTTCCGACGGATGTTGGCTCAAACTTGTCTTGCATACACACGGTCGCACAAAGTTGTCGGAAAATCTGATCGTTCTGAACGCGGTGACGTAAAACACGTACGTCGGGACTATAAACGGGGCAGTGGCCAATAGCTTTCATCTCTTTATTTATTCTGAGCATGCGTGGCACTTTGTCGGATTTGTGTACACACGATCGGAATTTCCGACAACGGATTTTGTTGTCGGAAAATTTTATAGCCTGCTCTCAAACTTTGTGTGTCGGAAAATCTGATGGAAAATGTGTGATGGAGCCCACACATGGTCAGAATTTCCGACAACAAGGTCCTATCACACATTTTCCGTCGGAAAATCCAACCGTGTGTACGGGGCATAAGTCATATGTGAAAAGCACAGACAGCCCACACACTATGGGAGAATTAATGGTTAACTCACATAGTGCAAAGGACAAGGAGATAGTGATATCAACAAAAAGTAAAACAACTGATCAGATTATTTTGTGGCGGGAAACTGTTGGCGGGAAAACTCGGGAGTAGTACAGACAGAAAGTATGGAGATTCACTACTGTACAGAACATCTGCAGGCCGCTCTGATTTTCTCCTTAGTGGTCGCAGGAGGTGAGTACAAATGTTCAATGTTTTCTATATTGTCACCATTCTGCAGTATTCTCCATACATGTCCCAATCACAGCTGTGTGTGTCTTCATCACATGTCTGCTGGATGCCACATGTATTCATACAAATGCTCTGCAATGCATACACCAGTAATCACATTTAACCACTTGCCTACCGGGCACCTAAACCCCCCTCCTGCCCAGACCAATTTTCAGCTTTCGGTGCTCTCACACTTTGAATGACAATTACCCAGTCATGTAATACTGTACCCAAATGAATTTTTTTGTCATTTTTTCCCACACAAATAGAGCTTTCTTTTGGTGGTATTTGATCACCTCCATAGGTGTGTGCAGCCTCTTGCATTAGGGTGTGCACCCCAAAGCTCAAATACATATGCATGTGTATATGTACTGATGGTGTCAGTAGGGCAGTGGACAGTGTAATTTTGTTTATTTTATTTTTTTTTAAATAATTTTCTTTTGTAACATTTTTTTGGGGGATGAAATATCAGTGGTCTAAACAGGGGGGAATATGCACCACACAAGGCGATTAGGGTGTGCCCAGGCACACCTGGCACACCCTGTGCGCACGCCTATGATCACCTCTGGGTTTTTTTTATTTTTTGCTCTATAAATGAAAAAAGGCAATTTTTCTTTGTTTCTTTTGTTGCTACTGCGCTAATAATAGCGCCTGCAAACCGATCTGAAACAGCCGCTGCTGTGTCTCCAATGTGAAAGCCCCGAGGGCTTTCACACTGGAGCAGTGCGCTGGCAGGACGGTAAAAAAAGTCCTGCTAGCAGCATCTTTGGAGCGGTGAAGAGCCGTGTGTATACCGCTTCTGCCCATTGAAATCAATGGAGCACCACGGCTATACTGCCGGCAAAGCGCCTCAGAAGAGGCGCTTTGTGGTGGTTTTTAACCCTTTCTCGGCTGCTAGCGGGGGGCAAATCCGACGGTAAAGCCGACGCACCTCCCGCCCCAGTGTGAAAGTGGCCTTAGAGAGTCTACAAGCTATGGTGCAAATCATAAAAAATTTATCACACTTGATGTACTGGTGGCCTATCTCATTTCCTTGCCAGGAAAGTAGAAATACCCCCCAAATGACCCCTTTTTTGAAAGTAGACATTCCAAGGTATTTAGTAAGATGCATGGTGAGGTTTTTGATGTTGTCATTTTTTTCCCACAATTCTTTGCAAAATGAAGATTCTTTTTTTTTTTTCCCACAAAATTGTCATTGTAATAGGTTCTTTCTCTCACATGGCATGCATATACCACAAATGGCACCCCAAGATACATTCTGCTACTCCTCCTGAGTATTACTATACCACATGTGTGGGACTTTTTCACAGCCTGGCCACATAGAGAGGCCCAACATGCAGGGAGCACCATCATGTGTTCTAGGAGCATAAATTACACATCTAACTTGTTGACTACCTATTACACTTTTGAAGATCCTAGAGCACCAGGACAATAGAAATGTGACACTGATGTGTCATTAATGACAGATGGCACTAATATGTGGCACTAATGACACTGATGACAGAGGGCACTTATACGTGGTACTGATGACAGGTGGCACCGATACGTGGCACTGATGACAGATGACACTGATACGTGGCACTGATGACAGCTGACATTGATGTGGCACTGACAGATGGCACTAATATGTGGCACTGATGACATGTGACACTGATGTGACACTGATGACAGATGGCACTAATACGTGGCACTGATGACACGTGACACTGATAACAGATGACACAGGACACTGACAGGTGGCACTGATGACAGATGGCACCCATACGTGGCACTGATGACAGATGACACCGATACGTGGCACTAATGACAGATGACACACGATACGTGGCACTAATGACAGATGACACCGATATGTGGCACTGATGGCACGTGACACTGATGTGGCACTGATGACACATGGCACTAATATGTGGCACTGATGACACGTGACACTGATGTGTCATTGATGACAGATGGCACTAATATGTGGCACTGATGACATGTGACACTGATGTGACACTGATGACAGATGGCACTAATACGTGGCACTGATGACACGTGACACTGATGTGGCACTGATGACAGATGACACAGGACACTGACAGGTGGCACTGATGACAGATGGCACTGATACGTGGCACTGATGACACGTGACACTGATATCAGATGACACGTGGCACTGGGGACAGGTGGCACTGACAGGTGGCACTGGGGACAGATGACACTGGGGACAGGTGGGCATATGTGTTTGTGTGTGTGGCACTGTGTTAGTGTTCAAACACTCACGCTGCAGGTCACTCTCCCTCCTCACACGCTGTCTCTGTGTGAGGAGGGAGAGCCAGCAATGAGAGATGATCTCATATGTTTACATATGAGATCATCTCTCATTGGACACTCCGATCGAGTGCTAAATGGCCGCTGTGATCGGCTGTGTCCAAGGGACACGGCCAACAGACTTCCCCCAATGCACGCCCACGGCGACGCGCAGGGAGGAAGTAAACAGGAGGACGCCCTCCCGGCAATTGAGCGCCGCTCTGTAGCCGTCTTTCGGCTATAGCGCGGGTGCATAGTGGTTAATATAAAACACAGTATAATATATATATTTTAATATTAAATATATATCATTATTAATATAAAATAATAATAATTTATTATAAACACAGTGCTTTGGAGGAGAGTGGGTCATGTGTGCTTTATGGAAAAGGCAGGTATAGTGTGCTGGGACTTGTAGTTCTACAAGAGGTGGGAGAGAGGAGGGGGAGAGAGAAGTGGCGGCTGGTGCTCAAAATTTTTGGGGGGTCGCAAACAAACTGAAAAATACTGAACCCCCCTCCCCATCAATTGCAGCCTCACTGTGTCCATCAAATGCAGCCGCTGTGCATTTGATGGGCACAGACATGTGCCCACTGTGCATTTGACATTTAAATAGACGTAAATGTCAATTCTTTTGTAGATAACTCCTAAGGTTTTAGCAGTATTTTCCTGTAAATGTATAGAATGATTGTTTTCATCAATGCAACTAATATGCAAAACTCATGTGCTAGTTTGTACACCTTTGAGACTAACCTGGACACCGGTTAGAGATGCTACCGTATAATAATGGGCAGGGTAGGAAAGTAAAATATGGATGACTACTAGTTGGATTTTTATTTTTTTAGATTAATACAAATTTAATATGAGAGTTTGTTTTAAACGACAATTCCATATCGCTGAATAGTGGATATCTTTTATATTTTTGAGATATTTATATATATATATATATATATATATATATATATATATATATATATATATATATAACTATGTATGTTGGCCGTCTGACTTGTTGTTAGGTGGATTTCTATGCGGAGTCAGTGTCAGCGTGTCTCCTGTCTGACCTTCCATTGAAACTTCCAGTTTCTAATGTATTTTTCTGTTCTTTCAAAATGATAAAAGCAGTCTCCGGGTGCAATTTGTGGGATGGTTCATAGAGGACAGCATAGGCGTACCCGTGGATGGATTTCTGATGCTGTTTGTATTTGGTGCCTCCTGTTCTTTATGTATATATTTTTTTTTTTCTAATTTAATCTCTATGCTGGGTATTCACTATTAATAGTAGTGTAACCTGCTAAAGGGGATAGGTTTCAGCAAAAGGTACAATACGAGAGATGTGCAGCTTACTCTCATAGGGAGGCTTGCCCTGTATGACCAAAAAGAGGCTTGGTTCCATCACTGAGTCCTCGGAATTCAAAACGAGGCTTGGTTTGTTCGTTTGCACAGATAAGGTGATGACATAGTACGTCGCCCCTGCCCCAGGATGACATCAATCTGTGACGAAACTAGAAGGGTGGACGACGTGCTGACGTCATCGTGACATACGAAGTCCCGGAAGCACGGGTAGATGCTTTTTATCTGTACCGGACGGTATATTATTTTATGTAATAGAGAGATGCTCTCTCTTTTTAGCCTACCTATTTTGGAATAAAATCATTGGATCTTGTAGTATGTGGAGCTTCCTTTCTTGTGAGTGGGATATTCGTGGATAGTTGAAGCGAGAGGACAGGAGGGAGCACTCACAGGATCACCGTGTGCCGAACTGACTGCAGTCCAAAGGCCCTGGCAGGGTAATCAGCCACAGGCGCTGTTGACCTTTCTTACATGTCTGAGAAATCTGGTAAGCAGGCATTTTTCTTTGGTGACAGCTAAATGTGGTGTTAACATCATATGGGATTTGGAATGCGTGGAATGCATCTATGAACCCTGACTGGGAACTTAGGAGTGTGACGCCTCTATCCTTTCACTACCCTGGTCCTGCATCTGTCTCTTTCCCACTGCATAAGACTGTCTTATATTGGATATCCATGTAGTCTTTCAGCTATTCTAACAGGGACTCTAATGTTGCAAATATATATGCTGATATGTCTATGAATATTATGCGGTTTTAAATGTTATGCGCGACTGTTTTTTGAATTTATGCTTTTACTGTGATATCACATGAGAGTTGCTGCTTATTATCCTCATATATTTTTTTCGCTCATTTATTTATTTTATTTAAAAGCGCATTTTTTCCCCCTTACAACAGTGACATTATTATGCCCCGTACACACGGTTGGACTTTCCGACGGAATATATGCGATCGGAGCGTGTTGTCGGAAATTCCGACCGTGTGTGGGCTCCATCGGACTTTTTCCATTGGAATTTCCGACACACAAAGTTTGAGAGCAGGAGATAAAATTTTCCGACAGCAAAATTTGTTCGCGTAAATTCCGACCGTGTGTGGACAATTCCGACGCACAAAGTGCCACGCATGCTCAGAATAAATTAAGAGACGAAAGTTATTGGCTACTGCCCCGTTTATAGTCCTGACGTACGTGTTTTACGTCACCGCGTTCAGAACGATCGGATTTTCCGACAACTTTGTGTGACCGTGTGTATGCAAGACAAGTCCATGGATTTTGTTGTCGGAATGTCCGATCATGTGTACAGGGCATTACAGTGATCAGTGCTAAAAATTTGTACTGACATTGTACTAATGACACTGTCAGGGAAGGGGTTAACACCAGGGGCGATCAAAGGGTTAAATGTGTTCCCTCACTGTGTTTCTAACTGTATGGGGGATGGGCTGCCTGGGACAATACACAGATCTGTCTTCCTGCATAGCAGAAAGACAGATCTCTGTGTCATTCCCCTGACAGAACTGAGATCTGCCTCGTGTACTTTGGCAGATGCTTGTTCTGTGTCCGCGGGGAACAATCTCGGTCAGCCGACAGACATTGACTCCGCCAGACCTGCTGATTGGCTCCCCGCTTGCCAATCGGCGAGCGCCCAGAGAAGCTTGTGAATGAACCGACGCACACCTGGGGCGGTTCGCCCAGCCACGCCAACCTGCCGCAATATAACTGCAGTGGCTGGTCGGCAGGAGGTTAAATAATGATTGCATAAAAAAAAAAAAGTGGAAGTAAAAAACGCATGACCATTAAATCCTATGAAACTCTTCACACTGATCAGTTGCGTGTCCGTTGCTTTTTTCAAAGTTCTGCTTGCTGCATTTTTGGTGCGGTAAAAAAAAAAATACAGAAAAGCGCACATCCCCACTGAAATGAATGGAAACACATAAATATGAGGCAAAAACACAGTAAAAAAAATTTGCGTTTTTTTGAGTCACTTTTTTTTTTTTACAGGTACAAAATGCACTGGAATTGCAGCAAAAACGTATATGCATTGTTACTGTGTTTTTGCAAGGGAGCAGTGTGGAAATATCCTTAGGCGCTTTTCAAACAAGCAGACCGATTTGGTCCACCTGTCAGTTTTTCAGGCAGACCTGATCGTACCTTCTATTCTTCTCTATGGAGTGGCGGGTGTAAACAAACGTGTCTGTTTACACCCGCCAACATCCAATCCAATCTGATAAAAACAGACGGATGGGGATCCCCATTCCGTCTAGCTGATTGGATCAGATGGCATGACTAAGTTCCGAGGGGCGGAGTGAAATGTGTTGGGGGCGTGGCCTGGTTGGAGTCCAGGCTGAGGTTGCCACTCCATTTACCTCTGTGGGATACCTTAGATGTGCGATCTCCAGGGGCCACCCCTCTTTTCCCTTGAACCCTATAGGAGCCAGGATGGGCTCCATCCCCCTGTCAGCACTCTAACAGCAGCTGCAGATGTACCGTCTACATACCCCCTCCTTAATGAGCCTGAGCGGCACACATACACTTTTCTGGATCAGATGGCAGTCAGATGTAAACAGACAGGCAGTCCATTTATATCTGACCGCCCCATAGAGGAGAGTGTGTCTGTGTCTGCTCTGCATAAGTGAAGCAGACACGGACCTGTCATCCGCCAGGCGGGGTCTGCCCCGTGTGGAAGGGGTCTATCTGTATTTATTGCAATATGTTTCCATTTCATATGTAGTGCAGTTTTTATAATAATGAAAAATATTAATGTAAAATAAAAAGGAAATTAATCCGAATCAATTTGTATCATTTGTTATGTCGTTACGTTATTTCGGATGCTTCAAACGTTACCAAAAGGCTGAAAATATTGCATCCTGTCATCCGAATGAAACTAATGAATACGGATCATTTATTTCAGATTCGTTGAAATTCTAAACTATTGTGATTCAGAAATTCGGATACATCTGACTCTCCGAATAAAAAAAAACATTTATAGCAAAATGAATCTCATATGTCTAATGCCTCGTACACACGGTCGGACTTTCCGATGGAAAATGTGCGATCGGAGCTTGTTGTCAGAAATTCCAACCGTGTGTGGGCTCCATCTGACTTTTTCCATCGGAATTTCCGACACACAAAGTTTGAAAGCAGGATATAAAATTTTCCGACAACAAAATCCGATCAGTTAAATTCCGATCGTGTGTACACAAATCCAACGCACAAAGTGCCACGCATGCTCAGAATAAATAAAGAGATGAAAGCTATTGGCTACTGCCCCGTTTATAGTCCCGACGTACGTGTTTTACGTCACCGTGTTCAGAACGATCGGATTTTCTGACAACTTTGTGTGACCGTGTGTATGCAAGACAAGTTTGAGCCAACATCCATCGGAAAATATCTGATGGATTTTGTTGTCGGAATGTCCGACCGTGTGTACGGGGCATAAGTCATATGTGAAAAGCACAGACAGCCCACACTCTATGGGAGAATTAATAGTTAACTCACATAGTGCAAAGGACAAGGAGATAGTGATATCAAGAAAAAGTAAAACAACTGATCAGATTATTTTGTGGCGTGAAACTGTTGGGGGGAAAACCCAGGAGTAGTACAGACAGAAAGTATGGAGCTTCACTACTGTACAGAACATCTGCAGGTCGCCCTGATTTTCTCCTTAGTGGTCGCAGGAGGTGAGTACAAATGTTCAATGTTTTCTATATTGTCACCATTCTGCAGTATTCTCCATACATGTCCCAATCACAGCTGTGTGTGTCTTCATCACATGTCTGCTGGATGAGTGTGAAGTGTGTGTTCTTGGGGTGTCTTATTAATTTCTAGTCCCCCCCCCCCCAAATGTATTCATACAAATGCTCTGCAATGCATACACCAGTAATCACATTTAATATAAACACAGTATAAATTATAATACATTATTACTATTAATAATTTTATATCATGTAAATAATTATATATATATATATATATATATATATATATATATATATATATATATATATATAGTCATTATTAATATAAAACAATAATAATAATAATTTATTATAAACACTGTGCTTTGGGGGAGAAGGGGTCATGTGTGCTTTATGAAAAGGGCAGGTGACAGATGTAATATGCTGGGACTTGTAGTTCTATAGAGAGATAAGAAAGGCAGGTATAGTGTGCTGGGACTTGTAGTTCTACAGAGAGAGGAGAAAGGCAGGTATAGTGTGCTGGGACTTGTAGTTCTACAGAGAGAGGAGAAAGGCAGGTATAGTGTGCTGGGACTTGTAGTTCTACAGAGAGAGGAGAAAGGCAGGTATAGTGTGCTGGGACTTGTAGTTCGAGAGAGAGAGAGAGAGGAAAAAGAGGTGAGGGGGAGGGAGAGGAGAGAGAGAGGGGTGGAGGGTGTGAGAGAGAGAAGGGGGTCAGAGGGAGAAGGGAGGGGTTCAATATGCCTGCTACCCACAATCATGGCAGCCAGGATCTACAGCTGCTGTGTGCTGTATATTTAAATCTGCCACCTTCATTAAAAACCCTTTCACAGCAGTGTGTGCAAGTCAGGGGTTGGGGTGTGTGGGGGGGCAGAGTCAGCAGGGATAGGATGGAAGGCGGAGCAGATTGAGCCTATCCTGTTTGAATACACTGTAATGGGCACCGATCGGATTGGTAGCGCACCCCCTCCCCGCTGGCAACATAGTTAGTCAGGTTGTAAAAAGACACATGGGACATTGCCAGTTATGCAGAGCAGACACAGACACAGTCCGCTCTCCTCTATGGGGCGGTCAGATATAAATTGACTGCCTGTCTTTTTACACTGTTTCAACCAATAAAAAAATTTAAATGATACATACAATCCCATATACACAATCCTTCACACACAGTTGATCCAGAGGAAGGTGAAAACCTGAGCAGAGCATGATCCAATTTGCTGCAGCGGGGAAAAAATTCCTTCTGTGGACAGACCTTGGGAGGACACACAGGAAATAGTTCACCAGCCAACCTCATTGGCACACACCCTGCATCTGCCCTCCACCCTCCAGCAGATCACTACCACCCACCTCATCAGGTGGACGTTTTTTCCAAAGCAATCAGTAAATACTGTTCTCACTAAATGCACAGCCATAGATCATTCATGCACACAGGACGTTTTTAGAGCTGCTGTTAGGGGCATCTGACTTTTTGTTTCACTGCCTCTAAACGCCCCTTCATGTTAGCCTATGTGTCCATGCACACATAAACTTTCAGAGGCGTTTTGAGACATAAGTGTTAAGGGGGAGTAGAAAAAAAACGACAGCCTGTGTGTCCAGGAACAGAGGCTGTTGAGTTGTAAAAACGCGAAATGCTAAATGCTGTAACAAGCTGTTAGCCGCGTTTAGCTGCCTTTGGTGTTTTTACACATTTTTACATTATAGGGAGTGTTTTTACTTTAAGAACACCCAAAAACGCTAACGCCTAAAAATGCACATAAATGCTAGTTAAAAACGCGGCTAAATTCACATTTTTACAGCTAATGGGGAGTGGGAGAGAGAGATGAAAGAGGAGTGGGAGAGAGAGAGAGATAGGGGGTGAGAGAGGGAGAGAGAGAGAGAGAGATAGGGGGTTAGAGAGGGAGAGAGAGAGAGAGAGAGAGAGGGGACAGGAGAGCGGGGAGAGAGAGAGGTGAGAGAGGGAGAGAAAGAGGGGGGTGAGGGGGAGAGAGAGAGAGAGAGAGATAGGGTGTGAGAGAGGGAGAGAGAGAGAGAGAGAAAGAGAGAGAGGGGGTGAGGGTGAGAGAGAGAGAGGGTGAGAGAGAGAGAGAGGGTGGAGAGGGAGAATGAGAGAAAGGGGACGGGAGAGGGGGGAGAGAGATGTGAGAGGTGTGAGAGAGAGAGGTGAGAGAGGGAGAGGGTGTGTCGCTAAAAGCACGTTTTTACAGCTGCTTTTTCCTGGCGGCAGCTCTGGCTTTTTTTAAACGTTCTGTGTGCATGAGGACTTATACACCTAAAATGAACTAGTCACACCTTTGTTAATGGCACACCAACATCAATTCACATCTGTGCATTTCTGAATGCACAGCAAACTGCACAGAAAATATATGCTTTGCTGTGCATTTCAGAAATGCGCTGCAAACGCATCAAAAATCAGGGTAAAAACACACCACGCTCCGCTCCCAAAAAAAGTTCTGGAGCTTCTTTGGGGCGATTGTTGAACATAGGGCAGCCAATCCAATTGAATGGACTGCCCTATGCATGACGAGCAAAAATGCTCCAAAAACCCCACAAGAAAAGCGCATTTTTCAGGCAGACCTGATCGTACCTTCTATTCTTCTCTATGGAGTGGCGGGTGTAAACAAACGTGTCTGTTTACACCCGCCAACATCCAATCCAATCTGATAAAAACAGACGGATGGGGATCCCCATTCCGTCTAGCTGATTGGATCAGATGGCATGACTAAGTTCCGAGGGGCGGAGTGAAATGTGTTGGGGGCGTGGCCTGGTTGGAGTCCAGGCTGAGGTTGCCACTCCATTTACCTCTGTGGGATACCTTAGATGTGCGATCTCCAGGGGCCACCCCTCTTTTCCCTTGAACCCTATAGGAGCCAGGAAGGGCTCCATCCCCTGTCAGCACTCTAACAGCAGCTGCAGATGTACCGTCTACATACCCCCTCCTTAATGAGCCTGAGCGGCACACATACACTTTTCTGGATCAGATGGCAGTCAGATGTAAACAGACAGGCAGTCCATTTATATCTGACCGCCCCATAGAGGAGAGTGTGTCTGTGTCTGCTCTGCATAAGTGAAGCAGACACGGACCTGTCATCCGCCAGGCGGGGTCTGCCCCGTGTGGAAGGGGTCTATCTGTATTTATTGCAATATGTTTCCATTTCATATGTAGTGCAGTTTTTATAATAATGAAAAATATTAATGTAAAATAAAAAGGAAATTAATCCGAATCAATTTGTATCATTTGTTATGTCGTTACGTTATTTCGGATGCTTCAAACGTTACCAAAAGGCTGAAAATATTGCATCCTGTCATCCGAATGAAACTAATGAATACGGATCATTTATTTCAGATTCGTTGAAATTCTAAACTATTGTGATTCAGAAATTCGGATACATCTGACTCTCCGAATAAAAAAAAACATTTATAGCAAAATGAATCTCATATGTCTTATGCCCCGTACACACGGTCGGACTTTCCGATGGAAAATGTGCGATCGGAGCTTGTTGTCAGAAATTCCAACCGTGTGTGGGCTCCATCTGACTTTTTCCATCGGAATTTCCGACACACAAAGTTTGAAAGCAGGATATAAAATTTTCCGACAACAAAATCCGATCAGTTAAATTCCGATCGTGTGTACACAAATCCAACGCACAAAGTGCCACGCATGCTCAGAATAAATAAAGAGATGAAAGCTATTGGCTACTGCCCCGTTTATAGTCCCGACGTACGTGTTTTACGTCACCGTGTTCAGAACGATCGGATTTTCTGACAACTTTGTGTGACCGTGTGTATGCAAGACAAGTTTGAGCCAACATCCATCGGAAAATATCTGATGGATTTTGTTGTCGGAATGTCCAACCGTGTGTACGGGGCATAAGTCATATGTGAAAAGCACAGACAGCCCACACTCTATGGGAGAATTAATAGTTAACTCACATAGTGCAAAGGACAAGGAGATAGTGATATCAAGAAAAAGTAAAACAACTGATCAGATTATTTTGTGGCGTGAAACTGTTGGGGGGAAAACCCAGGAGTAGTACAGACAGAAAGTATGGAGCTTCACTACTGTACAGAACATCTGCAGGTCGCCCTGATTTTCTCCTTAGTGGTCGCAGGAGGTGAGTACAAATGTTCAATGTTTTCTATATTGTCACCATTCTGCAGTATTCTCCATACATGTCCCAATCACAGCTGTGTGTGTCTTCATCACATGTCTGCTGGATGAGTGTGAAGTGTGTGTTCTTGGGGTGTCTTATTAATTTCTAGTCCCCCCCCCCCCCAAATGTATTCATACAAATGCTCTGCAATGCATACACCAGTAATCACATTTAATATAAACACAGTATAAATTATAATACATTATTACTATTAATAATTTTATATCATGTAAATAATTATATATATATATATATATATATATATATATATATATATATATAGTCATTATTAATATAAAACAATAATAATAATAATTTATTATAAACACTGTGCTTTGGGGGAGAAGGGGTCATGTGTGCTTTATGAAAAGGGCAGGTGACAGATGTAATATGCTGGGACTTGTAGTTCTATAGAGAGATAAGAAAGGCAGGTATAGTGTGCTGGGACTTGTAGTTCTACAGAGAGAGGAGAAAGGCAGGTATAGTGTGCTGGGACTTGTAGTTCTACAGAGAGAGGAGAAAGGCAGGTATAGTGTGCTGGGACTTGTAGTTCTACAGAGAGAGGAGAAAGGCAGGTATAGTGTGCTGGGACTTGTAGTTCTACAGAGAGAGGAGAAAGGCAGGTATAGTGTGCTGGGACTTGTAGTTCGAGAGAGAGAGAGAGAGGAAAAAGAGGTGAGGGGGAGGGAGAGGAGAGAGAGAGGGGTGGAGGGTGTGAGAGAGAGAAGGGGGTCAGAGGGAGAAGGGAGGGGTTCAATATGCCTGCTACCCACAATCATGGCAGCCAGGATCTACAGCTGCTGTGTGCTGTATATTTAAATCTGCCACCTTCATTAAAAACCCTTTCACAGCAGTGTGTGCAAGTCAGGGGTTGGGGTGTGTGGGGGGCAGAGTCAGCAGGGATAGGATGGAAGGCGGAGCAGATTGAGCCTATCCTGTTTGAATACACTGTAATGGGCACCGATCGGATTGGTAGCGCACCCCCTCCCCGCTGGCAACATAGTTAGTCAGGTTGTAAAAAGACACATGGGACATTGCCAGTTATGCAGAGCAGACACAGACACAGTCCGCTCTCCTCTATGGGGCGGTCAGATATAAATTGACTGCCTGTCTTTTTACACTGTTTCAACCAATAAAAAAATTTAAATGATACATACAATCCCATATACACAATCCTTCACACACAGTTGATCCAGAGGAAGGTGAAAACCTGAGCAGAGCATGATCCAATTTGCTGCAGCGGGGAAAAAATTCCTTCTGTGGACAGACCTTGGGATGACACACAGGAAATAGTTCACCAGCCAACCTCATTGGCACACACCCTGCATCTGCCCTCCACCCTCCAGCAGATCACTACCACCCACCTCATCAGGTGGACGTTTTTTCCAAAGCAATCAGTAAATACTGTTCTCACTAAATGCACAGCCATAGATCATTCATGCACACAGGACGTTTTTAGAGCTGCTGTTAGGGGCATCTGACTTTTTGTTTCACTGCCTCTAAACGCCCCTTCATGTTAGCCTATGTGTCCATGCACACATAAACTTTCAGAGGCGTTTTGAGACATAAGTGTTAAGGGGGAGTAGAAAAAAAACGACAGCCTGTGTGTCCAGGAACAGAGGCTGTTGAGTTGTAAAAACGCGAAATGCTAAATGCTGTAACAAGCTGTTAGCCGCGTTTAGCTGCCTTTGGTGTTTTTACACATTTTTACATTATAGGGAGTGTTTTTACTTTAAGAACACCCAAAAACGCTAACGCCTAAAAATGCACATAAATGCTAGTTAAAACGCGGCTAAATTCACATTTTTACAGCTAATGGGGAGTGGGAGAGAGAGATGAAAGAGGAGTGGGAGAGAGAGAGAGATAGGGGGTGAGAAAGGGAGAGAGAGAGAGAGAGATAGGGGGTTAGAGAGGGAGAGAGAGAGAGAGAGAGAGAGGGGACAGGAGAGCGGGGAGAGAGAGAGGTGAGAGAGGGAGAGAAAGAGGGGGGTGAGGGGGAGAGAGAGAGAGAGATAGGGTGTGAGAGAGGGAGAGAGAGAGAGAGAGAAAGAGAGAGAGGGGGTGAGGGTGAGAGAGAGAGAGGGTGAGAGAGAGAGAGAGGGTGGAGAGGGAGAATGAGAGAAAGGGGACGGGAGAGGGGGAGAGAGATGTGAGAGGTGTGAGAGAGAGAGGTGAGAGAGGGAGAGGGTGTGTCGCTAAAGCACGTTTTTACAGCTGCTTTTTCCTGGCGGCAGCTCTGGCTTTTTTTAAACGTTCTGTGTGCATGAGGACTTATACACCTAAAATGAACTAGTCACACCTTTGTTAATGGCACACCAACATCAATTCACATCTGTGCATTTCTGAATGCACAGCAAACTGCACAGAAAATATATGCTTTGCTGTGCATTTCAGAAATGCGCTGCAAACGCATCAAAAATCAGGGTAAAAACACACCACGCTCTGCTCCCAAAAAAGTTCTGGAGCTTCTTTGGGGCGATTGTTGAACATAGGGCAGCCAATCCAATTGAATGGACTGCCCTAAGCATGACGAGCGAAAATGCTCCAAAAACCCCACAAGAAAAGCGCATTTTTCAGGCAGACCTGATCGTACCTTCTATTCTTCTCTATGGAGTGGCGGGTGTAAACAAACGTGTCTGTTTACACCCGCCAACATCCAATCCAATCTGATAAAAACAGACGGATGGGGATCCCCATTCCATCTAGCTGATTGGATCAGATGGCATGACTAAGTTCCGAGGGGCGGAGTGAAATGTGTTGGGGGCGTGGCCTGGTTGGAGTCCAGGCTGAGGTTGCCACTCCATTTACCTCTGTGGGATACCTTAGATGTGCGATCTCCAGGGGCCACCCCTCTTTTCCCTTGAACCCTATAGGAGCCAGGAAGGGCTCCATCCCCTGTCAGCACTCTAACAGCAGCTGCAGATGTACCGTCTACATACCCCCTCCTTAATGAGCCTGAGCGGCACACATACACTTTTCTGGATCAGATGGCAGTCAGATGTAAACAGACAGGCAGTCCATTTATATCTGACCGCCCCATAGAGGAGAGTGTGTCTGTGTCTGCTCTGCATAAGTGAAGCAGACACGGACCTGTCATCCGCCAGGCGGGGTCTGCCCCGTGTGGAAGGGGTCTATCTGTATTTATTGCAATATGTTTCCATTTCATATGTAGTGCAGTTTTTATAATAATGAAAAATATTAATGTAAAATAAAAAGGAAATTAATCCGAATCAATTTGTATCATTTGTTATGTCGTTACGTTATTTCGGATGCTTCAAACGTTACCAAAAGGCTGAAAATATTGCATCCTGTCATCCGAATGAAACTAATGAATACGGATCATTTATTTCAGATTCGTTGAAATTCTAAACTATTGTGATTCAGAAATTCGGATACCATCTGACTCTCCGAATAAAAAAAAACATTTATAGCAAAATGAATCTCATATGTCTAATGCCTCGTACACACGGTCGGACTTTCCGATGGAAAATGTGCGATCGGAGCTTGTTGTCAGAAATTCCAACCGTGTGTGGGCTCCATCTGACTTTTTCCATCGGAATTCCGACACACAAAGTTTGAAAGCAGGATATAAAATTTTCCGACAACAAAATCCGATCAGTTAAATTCCGATCGTGTGTACACAAATCCAACGCACAAAGTGCCACGCATGCTCAGAATAAATAAGAGATGAAAGCTATTGGCTACTGCCCCGTTTATAGTCCCGACGTACGTGTTTTACGTCACCGTGTTCAGAACGATCGGATTTTCTGACAACTTTGTGTGACCGTGTGTATGCAAGACAAGTTTGAGCCAACATCCATCGGAAAATATCTGATGGATTTTGTTGTCGGAATGTCCGACCGTGTGTACGGGGCATAAGTCATATGTGAAAAGCACAGACAGCCCACACTCTATGGGAGAATTAATAGTTAACTCACATAGTGCAAAGGACAGGGAGATGATGGGTGATATCAAGAAAAAGTAAAACAACTGATCAGATTATTTTGTGGCGTGAAACTGTTGGGGGGAAAACCCAGGAGTAGTACAGACAGAAAGTATGGAGCTTCACTACTGTACAGAACATCTGCAGCTCTCCCTGATTTTCTCCTTAGTGGTCGCAGGAGGTGAGTACAAATGTTCAATGTTTTCTATATTGTCACCATTCTGCAGTATTCTCCATACATGTCCCAATCACAGCTGTGTGTGTCTTCATCACATGTCTGCTGGATGAGTGTGAAGTGTGTGTTCTTGGGGTGTCTTATTAATTTCTAGTCCCCCCCCCCCAAATGTATTCATACAAATGCTCTGCAATGCATACACCAGTAATCA